>CAJNOI010000202.1:92839-131740 GCA_905250115.1 Adineta steineri
AATTACTTTATTTGTTGTTATCCAGGGGTATATCGAGGTATCGAAAGCAGAGAGTGTAACGTTCTACTGACCCTTCTCGGTACGCTCCTGCTGATATTCATATTGATTCAAACCAGTTTTATGAGCAACAGAATAAATAATCACGGTTGTATACCTAATGCGAATAAGGTAGACCTAGATTTGCTAAAATGTTTTCGTTATTTTACATCTAACAACGCTTCAATTCACTAAGTGAATACTTTTAAATAGTTACAATAATATTCATAATGAAACTATGTCTCCAATATTTCTCGACAATATTCAATCAAATGAAAGATTATATAGTTTTGAATAAATATTACTTCAAATATAAAAGATACGAGAGATAAATTTCGTATAACTTAAAGCAGCTTTTATTGGTTTTGTGTATAATTACATACGTATTTACTATTTTTTAATCTTTAAAAACAATAAACGGATCATCAAAGCTATAAACCCCATCCATACTAATTTTAAATCATTAGATTGCAATTTTGTCTATGTCTATAACGGAAATATTTTAATATTTATATTCCCACAAATAAATATACACTTCATTAAATATACGTGTTATGAATACTCCAAATAAATCATATCTCTAATACCAATACGTTTTCAAATGCATTTTAGAATATCCACACCATTTCATCAAAGATCATGATATATCTAGATTACTTTTTATGCATAAATCAGCTCAGAAATCAATCGTCACTGCCAAAACACATAGGGACCTTTTTTTGACACATTTTTCTATTAATTCTTATTCATTTCATGATACGTATATTATTGTAATATATACATGTTATAAATTCTTGCGCCATTAGTTTACATTTAAAGAGCAGACACATTGTTGAAATAACCATATGAATATTAAAATGAGACAATGAAACATTTGGTATATAGAAATATTGTTATGTAAGCAGTTTTTTGAATTATAAATAATTTAACTCACTTGTTTCTCTCTCATTACATCTTTATACGACTCAATGGAAATAAAAATAAATTATAGATTTAGTAAATTATTTTCAACAAGATAACAAAATAATATTTGTTTTTTGATAAAATATTAAGAAATTGTTTCTTTAACTCATCTATCATAGTGTAATGTGAAGTTTTATTATTTGATAAAAAAAAAACTTAAACCAATAAGAAGTAGTACAATAGCGTCATCTAAAATATCAATATTGAAGGCATTTGCTTAGCAACTGAGTATGTTAATGGTTTGAATTTATATTTATTATTATTCTTTTTCTAATAAAAATCTATTTTTTTCAAATATGTTATCTGAATATACAGAAAAACAAATCGAAGGAGTTCGAAAAATCCAACGATTATGGCGTCGTTATGTTGTAAATAAATAATTTATTAATTAGATTTCATTTACTAAATAATTTTTTTTTCTTCATTAAAAGGATATTCAAGTCTTTCGTTTCTATCGTGATTTAATTCATTTTCATAATAATGGTGATCCACAAATTTTAATGCGTACAATAAATCCAAATGAATCAAAATATATTGATTCAGCAGCTGGTATTCGTATACGTTTTCGTTTAGCTGGTGAACGTTTTCCACCAACTATTTATTATAAAATTTATACAAATCGACCTATACAAGATTTAGGTGCAATTGCACCAAGAGATTATACTCGTCCGTATTTAAAATTACCAAGTCCAGTTGATATAAATAATCGATTAAATCGTTTTCCACAACAAGGTTGTCTTTTTTCATATAGTTCTTTTATTTTTCATTGAAATTTTTTTATATAGATAAAGAAGGATGGTATCGTCGAATTGAAAATAATGGTTGGAGACCAGTTGCTTATACACATTTATTACAAGCTAATACGGATCAATATTATAGTTCAAATCAATATAAAAAAAGTATACCATTTCCACATTCTAAAGTATGAGAAAATGTTCATATTATTTTAGAAATGAAATATTTCTATTCTTAGTAGATGCAGCGTCGGCAAGATGTTGAACGTAGACGAAAAGAAAAGAAATTAGAATGGCTTCAAAAAATGTTTTACAAAAATTTATTATTATTTTTTGAATTAATTTGAATCTTTTTTTTACATAGGTATCAAACTGGAACGCTTAGTGGAGAAAATAATGAGGAAATAACCGATGATGGACATGACAATGAAATGTCTCGTCTTATTAATGAAACAACAACAAGTATATTAAAAATGTATAATACATACGGTGCAGATGCAGTTCAAGAATGGGAAGTTAATGATTTACTTGATTGGACACATAATCTTAATTATGATGATTATTTATATGATTGGAGAACCATTGGTACTAGTGCTTCATCCAATTTTATTCAAGGTATGTCACTTAAAAAATAACTGAAAGAACAAATAGATTTAGAAAGTATTACAAATATAATTTAAATTTGGATTATCTATTTTGAAGATAATATGAAAATATGTATTTTTTTATTAGATAATCCCACGCGACAACGACAAATGCGTGATATTGATGATCGAACAACTTCAACTTTAACTGAATCAAGACATGTATCTGTGCAAGTAAATGTACCAACTGTTGGTTCGTTACGTGTTTTACCAAATGTTGATAGTGAACCAAGTTTTGGCCATACAACAACAACAGCACGATCACAATCGGGTAGTGAGCATAAAAAATTAGTTTAAAATAAAAAAAAACAAACACTCTTGTAGATATATTTATATATATATATTTGATAAAGATAACAAAAATCTCAAGAAATTTTTTTCTTGTTTTATTAAAGAAATGAATTTGAATATGGTTCGATAGTTGTATTTCTACTTGAATCTGATGCAGTTTCGTCTGCGTTCTCCATTTGATTAAACCAATGAATTAAATAACAATTTGGATAATGAGGAAAAAGATCATAGCGATCAGACATATGTGACATAGGACCATTTATAGATGATGCAGTTCTCATAAGACTTAAAATAAAAAATGATATTGACATACAAAGTATATAAAATAAACATGGAGATTCTTTTGCTAATGACATTGTAGCTATATCCTCATCAAATAAAAGCCAAAAACCTCTCCATAATAAAATACATGTAAAAAACGCAGTTAGATGACGAATAGTTTGTATAAAAGATGGATAATTTAAATAGATAAATGTTGGTAATAAACAAGCTTTATCCGAATAAGATTGAGTATACATAAGAAGAAAATATAATGGATAACCAAGACAAAGACTTAAGGCAGCTGATATACGAGGACTGTTTGGATAAAGAAAAACATCAAGTAATGTATATGAACCACGCCAAGCTAGGATAGATAGAAGTGACATAATAAATTCATAAAAAATATAATTAAGAAAATGAGCAAGACATTCACTAATCTAAATTAATACAAACAAAAACAAATTCGTCTTGTTTTTTTTCTCATATAAAAATTAAATGTATTACTTTTTCAGTGACAAATGGTGATCCAATTCGAATATTATATTCAATTGAATCATAACTTAGTATAAATGGAGCACAGACAAGATCACATGGATGTCCCATTATAGCAATAACAGCTAGGATAGCAGCTATACTAACTATAAGCATAAGTAACCAATCTGCTGATGTATAACGATCCCATATAGTCCACATTGATACCCATTGAAGAATATAAGTTGATGAAGTTAGAAAATTATGACATTGTAAAATAATAGAAATAAATAATTTATTTTTTCGTTTATGTAAATAATCATAGAGACGATCTTGATTTAAATAGATTAGGAGAAAAATGACTTGAGCCATCATATAAAGTATAGGTAATGTTGCCCAATGGTTCGGTAACGTTGCCCAATGTTTACGAGTAGGAGTACCTAACAATTCGACCATACAATTCCATCCTGCTTGCCAAAAAAGTATTAATAATGGAAAAACTAAGAGTCCAGCAATAAGAGGTTGACATATAAAAAATATCGTACGTCTTGTACCATTTCGAATAATAAATTCACATTCATCTGATGATGGTGCAGTAGTTTCATTAGAAATATTAGTTAATTTTCGAGATGTAAGAAATCGATCAAGTAAAGAAATCGTTAATTCACTATAAGTTCGTTGACGATTTTCAAAAAGTGATTGTGCACGTGGACGAAAACGATCATTATAGTTTATTGCTTCGCTCATTAGCAAATTTCAATAACTAAAATTACTAGAAATAGAAGAAAGTTGTCCATGTAAAGTAACTGTAATATATATTCAATATCATGATTTTTATTAGAAACGCAATACACAACCTACTTACATTTGTATGAAATTTATCTTTGTTTATTTACTAATGTATTTTGTAAACTATGCAATTTGTTCTTATCTTGATAATATATTATTTAAACATGTTAGTGATGATGTTGTTTGAATATAATTTATTTTCTGCAGACGAATATACGTAAAAGATATATAATATTGATTTTTTTTTATATATGCAATGAGGAGACTAAATGTATAGAACAGAAAGAAAAAGAGTCATTTGTGTTTGGCTCTCGTCGATTGATAAAGAAAAAATACAAAATGTAGAAGAAATAATATTTCTTACAATAAAAATACAGAATAAAAAAAAAGGAAAAAAAAAGCAAGAATATTAGAATGATTCATTGATTGAAAAAGAAAATCTTTTGTTTTTATTTGTATCATCTTTTTCTTTTTTAATGAAAAAATTCTCATGCAACTAATAAAAAGATTAATATATGTACTAATGAATATTGTTTGTACGTGTTGTTTCAATGAACTTTACAAAATATTTGTAGATTTTCTATAAATAATGCATCAACCACCACCAATTCCTGAAGGTGATGAGGAAACGGAAGGAATTGTACAAGATGGTGAAGGAACTCATTTTCCACGTACGCGTGCACAACCTCAAGTACCACCCATGCATGATTCAACAGCAACTGCTGAAGAATTACAAACACGTGAAGATTCAGGTGAAGGCTATGGAAAAACGCCACAATTACAAAATGAAATGATTGCTGTTAGTGGTGGTGAACCAACAGAAGCACCACAACAAGCTGAATATGTACAAGCATCAACTATTGATAAACCTATTATTGATGATCAAGCTATGGAAGGTACACCAATAGATTCTGATGCAGAAAATGAAATAAAAGAACGATCAAATGATCAAGATGGTTTAGGTGCTATATCTGAAGATGAAAATACACTTGATGAATCAAGATTAGCACACGATCCAGATACACATTTATCCACAGTTGAGGAATCTCCTGCATCACATGATCTTTTAGATGTTCCAGCAAGAGTTGATAAACATCCTAGAACAGATGGATCGATGCCTGTTAGTATAAATTTAATATTCTAATAGTAAATATAACTCTATATATATAGACAACTCCTGATAAACAACGTCTATCGACTAAAAGTCCAAGAGATATATCACATATGTACGTAATTAAACCATACATTTAAATTAATATATATATATATATATATGAATTTTAGAGAATTTAAAGATCTAGATCATGAAGATGATTATCTTGAAATAATACATCCGGAGCCGGAAATACAAATAAGTCGTGAAGAACTTCTTGCTCGTTATCAAGTTTGTTATTATTTATATAAATATTTTATTCGATTTTATTTTTTAAAGACAGCTGAAGTTGAACGTGATCGTTTAAGAAGTATAAATGTTGCATTTCAACAACGTTTAGCTGAATATTTACAAAAACGAAAAGTAATATTTAGAAAAATTTTATTTTGTTAATAATTATCTATTTCATAGGGTACTGAAGATATCCCAACTGTAAATCAAGGAGCTGAACGTTCAACAACTGAATTACAACAACGTTATCAAAAATATCTAAGTGAAATCGAAACTTTACAAGGTCGTATAGAACGTGATCAAGTTGATTATGAAAAGAAACGAAATGAATATGAACAACAAATTCAAACAAAAAAAGAACATGTTGATGAATTAAAAGTTGAATATGTTAAATTAGTTAAACAAATTGCATCAAAAGCTGTTTTTACTCGTAGTGGAAAATCTATTTCTAATCAGGTACTTTAAAAACAAAATAGAATAGATAAAATTTAGATATTAATAGATTCATTTGTGTTTTGAATATTAATTTTAATACAGGATTGGCGTAAACCGCCAAGAAATTTTTCTGTTGTATGTATATTTCTTCTCACCATATTATCATTATTCTTATAGTACTTTGCAGTGCTTGACTCTTTCGAAGATAACTAGTTCATATTTTAATCATTTTTTTTTCGTATTATTTTAGGAAGTGGAAAATTATTTAACACAATTAAGAGAAAAAGAAGAAGATTTAATTAAAGTAGGATAGAATTATATGATTTTGTTTATATAAATAGATGATTTTTTTATAGACACGTCATGAAAATATTCGTTTAAAAAATCAATTAAAAAAACGTGAATTACAATTGAAATCAAAAGAAGAATTAGCTGAAGGTTTTCATATGATCGATTTTGAACAATTGAAAATTGAAAATCAAACTTATAGTGAAAAAATTGAAGAACGAAATGAAGTATAGGAAATTTTGTTCTATTTGTAGTTATTCATAGACTATTTTCTTTTAAAGGAATTATCTAAACTTCGTAAAAAAATTGGTACAACTGTTCAAATTCTTAGTCATATCAAAGAAAAACTTAATTATGTTGGTCAACAACGTGCCAAAGCAGAAAATTCACTTAAAGATAAAGAAACTGAAGTAAAACAGGTATATATATATATATTCAAATATTTCCTATTTTAAAAGTACATTTTACTTTGTCAATATTTGAAAGCATTGAGAATCTTGAATATAATTAAATTGACAAACAATTTCTATTGTTTGATACGTACATATTTGAGGTCATTTCTACTTAGAATGAATATTCTATATTGATTTTTGGTAAATTTTTCAATAATGTCGATCAAGATTCTTCGGATAGTTAGAGGACATATTTTATTCATAAATAAATATTTACGAGATAAAATAACTAAATTGGTATTTATCATTTATGATATTAATATCTCAATTTCTTAAGTATAATATTTAAAGCCTTTGGACTATATAATTAAAAATACGAAATATTCGATTTAGACGTTTAAAGTACTATATATTCAAGTATCATCAAATATAGAAGACAGCTGGCGCTTTTCACAGTATTTATTGTAACAGTAAAATGATAGGAATCTTCAGTGAGGGGGTGGTGGTCGCCACTGAGAATCCTTTAAGAAATGATAGATGTCATCCTATAAAAATATCTTATTATTTAGAAACGTGATGAATTAGCAACAATAAAACGTCGTCGTGATCGTTTACGACAAGAAAATCAATTATTAAAACAAAGTTCTGGTCTTATTGGTAATGAACAATTATTACGTGATTATGAAGAACGTTATGATGAAATTGAAAGATGTACTGACAAACTTGATAATTTAAAAAAACGTCATGCTGAAATAACTCTTACGTGTAAAGTATTGAAGAAGAAAATTTCTAAAGTTCAATAATATATATTTTTAAACATACAATAAAAGCACTTTCCGGATTTTTTTTTCTTTCTAAATACAATAATTCATAGTAAACAAAATCGTATATATTTTTTTTTATACAAGTTCAAAAAATATTTAAAGAGTAAAATATGGCTGACGAATTAATGCTAAACATTGTTGTCGTAAACGGTTAAGATCATTATTTTTATTTGTTATGGATATATTAGCAGCTTGTTGAAGAAGATTTCGATAATGATAAGTTGTTGATGGTAGAAAATGACAGAATAATAAAAGTGCTGCAATTATATCGAGATTAGGCAATTCTTCAAATACAAAGAAAGGATGTTGTTATTATTATTATGATCAATTATTATTTTCTTACCTTCTTTAATTTGAATAGTTGAATTTTGTTGTTGTTGTTTAAGTGCACGTTCAAATAATGTATGAGTAGCTAATGGATTTAAACCGGATGATATACGAAATATTGACTCAAATAAATAAACCTACAAAAAATATAATAGAAGAAAAAAACACTCAATAGAGAATGTAATCATTACTCGTTGTTTAGGTAATTTCATCATTCGATTAAGTTGTTTATAGTTGTCGAGTTCTTGTTGAAAATCATTAAGATATGGAAGTTTTTTATCATTAATTGTCATTATACTTGTAAGAAGTCGAAGACGTAATGAAAGTATACCATCGAGTATTAAAGTATTAATTGCCTAGATAAAATAAAATCTTTCTATTATTAAAAGCTCATCGAGTTAGTTAGAGTGTACAGGAAGTATAAGTGATTAAGCGGAAGAGCTCTGAGTCAGGCCGGTTTTCTATCGAGCATTACAAAATTTCGAAACTGTCTTCAGATGATGCCTCACATTGCAAGGCATTCTTTGTTTCTTTCACTTACTAAATCAACATTGTCTTCATTATTATTAGTATTATTATTCACATTGATACAATCTTCAATCATTGATGTTATTAACCGACTTGTTTGTCCTAATTGTTCTAATAAGGATAATCTAGTTGAATTTGTTTGTTCATCATCATCATTTAATACAAGAAGTATACTATGAATTGTTTCAATAATTAAAATAAATCTTTCACTAAATATATATATAAATTATTAGAAAAATAATTATTCGTATTTTGTTTTTGTTAACATACTCAACAAGATTCATTGATCGTGCCATATGATAAATTGTTTGATTTGATTCTTCACTTTGTCGAAGTAAATCACTTGATGTTATATTATCAATTAATTGTTTATCATTTGATATACAACGTAAAACTTGTAAACTATGTTGCCACCATGAAAAACGATCTAAATCATATTCATTTTTAATTATTATTTGTTGTTGTTGTTGTTGTTGTTGTTGTTGAGATTGATTATCATCTTGTTGTAATAAAAGTTGATTATGAATATTATCATAAAGTATATATTCTAAATATTGACAACGTATTGATTCAATAAAATTTGTTTGTTTAAATTCAATATATTTTTTATCAAATATAAATTGATTTAAACGATCAATATCGGCTAACCAAATATCATTCATATCAATTAATAAAAGACATTTTAATATATATGGAATAAATATTGAAAATATTCCACCTAATTTTTTTAATGTTAATGCTGATAGAAGATAAATTTCATTATGTTTTTTAATATCAAATTTTTTTCCAGCATTCATCGATGTATTGATTGTTGAAAGAAATAAATTAAAAAGTGATAATGATGATGATGAATTATGATATTCAATTTTCCATAATTGTAAAAGACAATCATTTAATTCACGATTATAATCACGTGTATCAATCGATTTTGTCCAACCAGACCAAAATATTAACCAACGACCAAGAAATATTAAATTTACACATAAACGTGTCATTTGCCATGTTATTGATGATAGATAATAGAGAAGACTATTATCAATAGTTACATAAAGTTTTTCGCAGCATTGACGATAATATATACGTGCTTCATTTAATTGATTCTAAAGATAAATAAAATATTATCAAAAAAACTGATGTTACATTAATACCTCAGCCATAAGTTGATCCGCTTTTTTCTTATAAACATAATATTCATGCATTTCCGATTCGGGTACAATCGGTTCCCCGTAAACAAATAATTTAACCAAACAAACAAGACATATTCCTAAATTGAGTGTCCAAGCAACTAATTGTCGCCATGATGTACTTAGAAATGCTATTAAGAAATAATTTATTATATAAAACAAAAAAAAGATTTTTTTCGAAAATTATTTTACTTGATGAATTAATATTTTCATTATTAGTTGCCGATTGTAATGTTCTTGAACCAACGATTGATTGCATATCGCCCATATCATTTGATTCCGATGAATGTATAAGATTAAGTAAATAATTAAATGGATTTGTTATAAGAACGCATAACATAAAACAACATAAAACTAATCGAGATCCATTAACCATACCTTGTTTACTAGTTGTACGTTTTTGTCCTGAGAAATGAAAAAAACAGCTCAAGTAATTACATCATAAAAAAGTTTTTAATTTTACGTTTTGGAACAGGACTATATGCTTCATCACTTGAACCAAGTGTTGATTCACTTGATTCGCTGTGTGATGATGGTGGTGTTGTAGGATTTTTAACTGAAGAATTTCTATCTGTTGATGGTGATTCATTATTATGTGAAACATCAACATCTAAGATCAATGAAGAAATAAAATAAATGTAAATAGTTGAAATTTTACTCGTTAAATTTAAACGTTTGAATATGGTTTTCAAAGTAGTATTTTCTTCTTCTAATCGTCGATTAACTGCTTGAAGTTGTCGAATATATTCAACTGTTCGTCGAAGTACACCAGATTTTTGTACCTAATTGACACAAAAAAAATAAACAAGATATAATAAGTCTAGTTGAACTTTTTTCTTCAGGCACTTGACCTGACTTTCTTATTCAACAAGTTCAAGCATATCAGTCAAGAACACTTACTGATACCCTGATTAAAAGTACTAGATACGTTTTTTTTGCATAACGTATTATCATATTTTGCCTACCTTTTCGTCAGTATCTGCAACAATTTCTTTTAATTCAAGTATTCTTTCGTTGATACTTGATCGATATCTCTTTTCAATAGCATTATGTGATGATTTTCGTCGAACACGACCGCCACTACCATTTCCAAAATTCATACTTGATGATGACATATTGTTTGATGGTGAATCATGTCTGCTACCTTCATCGGAACTATTATTATTATTGTTATTATTCGTATAATTTGATTGATTGATAATTTTCAAAGGAATATTATTTCCAATAATAGTACTATTTTCTAAAAGACTTGAAAATGATCCAACATTTGTTGATGATGTATCGGGTGCAGAACAGATTAACTAAAGAACAAAGAAATAATTAGGATTTATTCGAAGATAATTTTTATTTTATACAGCTTGGAATTGATCTAATGTAACTGGTATTGGTTCAGGTTTTTTAATTAATTTAGGAAGATGAACAGGTGGTGGTGGTCGAGAGCGTTTTGATGATGTTGATTTTCTTCCGGGAGAATTTTTATTTGATTGATATTCTGGCATATTCATAGATACCATTGCAGATGGCTTAAAAATAAGAAAACAAAAAATGTAATGAAAAGAGATATTTTGCTTTTTAATTACTTCAATATAATTTGTTGGAATTGCAGGTGGTGGAGGAGATGATGAATATTTAACAATTGTTTGTTGTGCTTGATGTTGTTCAATTAAAGATTTTAATGTATTTGAAGAAATATAATCATCTATAGGTGGTTGAACATTTGTATTATGTGTCATTTGATTTGTTTGAATTGGAAGTATTGTTGCTTCATAGGGTGGTGGTTGTAATTCAATGGGAGCTTGTTGAAGAAAAGGTGTATTCGCATTTGCTGGAGAATCAAAATATGTGAAATCATTTGGATTTATATCGAATTCAGAAAAAAAATCACTAAAAGCTGTGTCAGATAATTTCAAATCACATGTTAAATAATCTTTAATATCTATAATAGAATAAAAGATTGATTTTTTTAAATTTAACATTAAAAATATCTTACCGCCTACAGCCGTTGTATCGATATGCATGGATTGTTGCTGATGCTGTTGCTCTTGTTGTTGATATTCATCAAATTGAAATAAATTACCACTCATCATCGTTTCTAAGTTATTCGACTAATATGAAAAAAAAAGAAAAAAAGATGAATGAATAAAATTCTTTTTTTAGTTAAAAGTAGTTTCTTTCGAAACGATCACGCCATTCTGATTATATGGAAGAATGAGTCATAATAATGTCACTTGAAGAAAAAAAAAATCTCATACTTATCATTCAAGGTCCTTCAAGTCCTATCAAAAAACTTTTCAAAACAAGTTATTACTATAGATGTCGCTGCTATACAGTGAAAAAGAGTTATAGGAATTTATTATATCTGATAAGTTTGCACTAGATAAAATAGTACGATTATCAAAAAATATGTATAATCCACTTTTGTTCTGTGTAGATTACAAAAATTCATTCAGATTTCTTATCTGATGTTTTTTGTTACATTTGTGAATCATTCAGAAATGAAAACATAAAGAAAGCATTATCTTATATTCTCAATCCAATTAAATCAATGACAAATTTTATTTTAAGTCTCTTTTCTTGTTCTTCAAAAAAAAATAATACCGGGTTTGAATATATCTATACACATATACATACACACGCACACAAAAACCTTTTGTCAACAATTAATAAGAAAAACTGTCGTAATTTTATACAAAAATTTTTCTAGATCATAACAATCACTATTATAAAAAAAAAGTTGAATATTTTAATCATTGCTGCCTTTTGGTCGTTGCATTTTCCAAAAACGTTTTACTTCTTCATGACCAGCTTTTGATACAATAACACATCGTTTTTGTGAATTACTCCAAAGTAATACATTTAAATCCTTCAGAAAAGAAAATAATATTATTTAAATAAATGAAGAAATACAAATTACTTTAGCATATTTTTCAATTAATTCAAAATCATTTGCACTATTAAATTGACTATAAAGCATGCCTTCTTGATCAACAATACGATCTCGTTCCATTTCCCTATTATAAATAAATTTAAAAAAATATTAACAATCTACGAATATGAATTTACCATAGACGAATTTGATCACTTATTGTTGTTGGAATCAAAGGTTTATTTTCTAATAACTACAAAATATGAAAATAGAAATGATATTAAATTAGAAAATTCTATTATTCATACTCGTTTACGCATTTGTGGATGTGCATGAGATTTAAGAAAATTTAAAATCTAAAAATATATCTTTAATAAGAAATAATGAATTTATTTTCATACCAAATCTGCAGAAATTTCATTGCTTAATGCTTTGCGAATACTCTGTCGAGTTATAAGACCAACACTCATATTTGGAAATCTAAATATTAAACATTATTAATATTGAAAATGATGAGTAATATACCTATAAAGCATTTTACAAAATAACGCAGTGATTCTTAAATATAAATCATTATCTATTAATTTAAAGAAAAAAGTTTGTTATAAATAGAATAATATCGAAACAAACTTGTATAAGCATAAACACGATAATTTGTTTCAACAACAAGAAAACCAGATTGAATTTCATCATTTCCATGTTCTCCATATGTAGTTGTTGCTAAACCAGATGCTAATTCAATAGCAAGTTTAGTTGGAAAATAACGTTTGATTTTTCTCTAAAATTATCACAAAATCAATATAATCCATCGAATAGTTCGTTTTTATTACCGTTTTTTGCCAAATAAGGCCAAGTTCTCGAAGATGTTGAAGAAAATTTTCTTTAGTTGCACTGAATTTTTCACATGAATAATCCTATAGGAAATAAAGAAATATATATTTACTTCAATGATCAATTTACTTTGCCAAATGTTGCAAAACTAAGTTGAAATAAAAATATTAAATGTTCACTTATATCTTCACCACGTTGCTAAAAATTATTTTGAGATATAAGAACAAAGTTTCGATGAAAAGAATATACAATCTACTTGACGTGTTTCCAGAGAATTGATAATAAAAAACCATACTTGTGTTCGTCGATTCATTAATAGAAATTGAAAACCAGTGCCTGTAATTTGATACGGATCAGTGCTGGCTGAAGACGTATCATCATTTCTATTATTATTAAAAGAAAATCTTATGATGTAAAACAAAATAAATAAATACCGTTTGAGTAATTTAGCATGAACAAAAACATCAATTGTATCACGAGTTATTTGTCCACGATCAGGATTGACTAGATATTGTAAAACACACTAGAAGAAAAAACGTATATGTAGAACGAATTTAAATCAAAGATTATTTTATATTACATCCCACCGAGTTGAAGAGTACGTATTGAGTTCTTCGAGTTTTTTAATACTACGTTCACTAGGAGTTGATACCGAATCAGTTTCATCAAGCCAATTAGTTGTCCCACCAAAAATAGCACCGGTTAAATTATTTCTAAATGTAACATCTAATTGCCAATCAGTACCAACTTCATTCCAAATGCCTAGCTTAACAAGCATTCGCGTAATATTTTTATATGTACTAATAATATAAAAAGAGATTTATAACATTTTAAAATTGATGCTTTATTTACTTTTGATGAGATGGATTAATCCATGAAGATGCAACACCTTGACTTATTGGTTGTGGTTGTCCAGTTAATTCTGAATTAGGTAAACAAATAAATCTCATAATAATCGTTCTTGCAAGTACCGGTAATTCACTATGAAATATTCGAAATAGAAAATAAATCTTGCAAATATTTATTTAACAAACCGAAATATTGCGAGACAACTTGCAGGATGTCCATAAATATTTTGTGTTACATTCGTTGGTAAACTCGAAATATACTCTTGTAAATTAGCAAATTGACCCGACATTATTTTCTAATAATCTAAAAATCTATTTGATTTTTTTTTATCAAACACATTTAACTTGAATTTATTTGTCCATTCTCATCAAAAAAAAATATAACAGTCTTATCTCTCGATTTTATATTTTCTTTTAATCTCAACACTTAACATAAACAACAAAAAAAGAGAGAATACACGAAAAAAAAGAGAAACTCTAGATTTAATTAATCTGTTCCGGTGACCAAATTTTTAATGTTCGATCATAAGAAACAGTTGCAATCCATCGTCCATCGAGAGATATATCTGCTGACATTATTTTTTGTTCATGTCCCGTTGAAGAGAATAATGCTGACCATACTGGATGCATCCATAATTTAATTGTATTATCATATGAAACAGTTACTAAATAATGTCCTTCAGAACCTAAAGAAAAAAAGAAGAAGCAAACTAACAAAATTATTATATGAATAAAAACATACGTTGAAATCTAACAGTTGAAACTAAATTTTGATGAGCTGCAATACTATAAGCATTTTTTATTTGCCGTAAATCCCAAATTTTACATAAATTATCTTCTGAACCAGTTGCAATATGATATCTAATAAATACAAAAAAATTAATGAAAATAATTCGAAAATTTTATTCTAACAAACCCATTAGGTGAAAAGTCAATTGATAAAATTGGTTTAAGATGACCTTCTAAGAACATAATACAACGCCCAGTTCGAATATCCCATACACGACCGTATGCATCCATTCCACTAAAACGAAATATAGAAACAATTCAACATAGTATATAGATAGATTACTTACGCAGTAGCTGTTAAACTTCCATCGCATTGAAATGTTATATCATGAACAGCTTTTGAATGACCTTCTTGATGTAAGATTTCTTCTTGAGTTTCAAGATCCCATAAACGCCATGAATGATCATAACTAAATAAAAACAAAATAGTATTATTATTATTGAATTAAACATTTTTTTACCAAGCAGTCGCTAAAAATCTTCCTGATGGATGAAATTTCGTTTTTGCTACACGAAATGGTGCATGACCTAAATAGAAATAAATATATCGTAATTTTTTTATTTTTCTTTCTTTGCAATTACCTTCAATTTCGGCAATAGGTTCATCACTTTCAAGATTCCATAATTTAACACTTCCATCAAATGCACTCGATGCTAAATTAATCATAGCTGGATCTTGTGTTAAAGTCGATTGAGGATGCCAACTAACACAACAAGCATTTACTGTATGACCACGTAATGTTCGGACATGTCTACAATCTGGTACCGTCCAAATTTTACATAAACCGCTCCTAGATTAAACAAAAGTTTTATTTAATAAATACAAACAAAAAATAAATTACCATGAAGAAACTGCAACCATTTGATCATTTGGACTAAATTCACAATAGGATAAAGGACGAGCATCACCAACTTGACTGCAATGTAATGATGTAGCCTACCCAAAACAAAAAACGAATAAATTAAAAATAATCAATGAATAAACTTCAATTTTTACTCGTAATGCACGATATAAATTTTGAACTCTAGCTGTTCGGTGTACTTCAGGAATAGCTACATATTCTTTTAATCTTTGAATTCGTTCTTTAGCTCTAATTAGAAAAAAAGAAACAATCAATATTTTAGAAAATTTATTTACTGTCATTATTTTACTTTGGTAAAGAATATTGAGCAATCCAATATCGTGCCATTTGTAATTCATCAGATCCTTCATGATACCATGTCACTTCCTTAAGAAAAATCAATAAAAAAACCAAAATTATTTCTTTTTTTATTTACTTCTTTTGTATCTTCATTTTTTCTATCATCTTCTTCTTTTTTACGTAATTTCTGTGCGATTTCATCATCAGATAAACGTGAAATTAAATTACGAAGACGTTCACGTCGTTCTGCTGGTCCTTCACCGAATAAACCTAAATATAAAAAGATTATTATTTAATTAAGATCTTTCTATTTTCTTACAAATAGGTTCTCCTAATTGACGTAGATTTGCTTTGACTTCAATATCATCAGTTGAAACATGAATTTGTCGAGCCTAAAGAAAATAAAAAATATAATTTTTTTAATTAAAATACAAAGTGTTTTTTACTCTGCGACGTCGTTCAAATTCAGCAAGAAGTGCTTGTTGATCTTCAGCAAATGGTTGATCTTCTAATCTAACTGTTTCAGCTAAATAATAATCAATAAAAATTAATCAATATAATATAAATACAACATACATTCACGACGTGTTAGAATAGATGTTTGTTGTTGTTCAAAATTTTGTCTTCCTGCTGCTTGATTAATAAGATCAGTATGTACACGTTCAGCATGATCAACATTAGCTGTTGTACGCCTATTAGGCATTGAAAAAGATTCATCTTGAATCATCTGAAAATAAATTTCAATATAATATCATTTATATACATATGAATAAATCTAATAACCGTCTTTTATTATTATCACTATGTTGAATCTAATAAATTGTTTAAAATTAATCATATCTAAAAAATGATGTATATCATAATTTCTTGTTTATTTCCTAACAACACAAAAAAGAAAAAGTTTCTATTTTTTTTTATTTTAACAAGCATTTTTAATACGACTGAAACATTCCATAAGTTGTACATGTACATGATTATGTAATTTCATTGGTAATAAACCAATAAAACGAAAAAGAACATCAGCTTGTCGTTTTAATTCATCTAAGAGACCTTGTTTATTTGTACTAAGAATATTTGATGTTCGTTGATCTAATGAACTTGTTGATGCAAGTAATAAATGTTGATTGGATATATTTGTTGATGATTTATATTCTACACTTGCTAATATTGCCATTAATGTTAATGTTATAAGTATTATATCTGAATAACAATCAAGTATTTCTGATGAATAATAATTAATTGATTCAAGACATTGATCTATTTGTGTATGTGCAAATGGTAATAATGATAATTTTTGTATGATTTCATATGCACGTTCAAATTGTTGTGATTTAAAAAATTCAATATAAACATAAATATCAAGAAGTGTATATAATGTATTTGTTGTACGATCAAATTCATTTTGTGTTGAAGATAAACGAGATGCAAATGAACGTGCACTACTTAATACATTAGATGAACCTGGTGTATTCGATGTTATTAATGTATGAATTGCTTCAGATAGAAGACGATTATATATAGAACATGCTTGTCGTGATTTCTAAACAGAAATATTAGTTAAAAAAAAATTATATATATATGATTTACCTTTGCACGATCATAGAGTACTGCTGCTAATTCTAAATGTCCATGTTTTTCTAGATAAAGTCCTACATTAGCAGTAACAACATTTGTATCAATATCAAGATGATCAAGAATACGAGCCTAATAAAAAAAAGGAAAATAAATTTCATATTTTGAAAATATCGATAGATTCTACTTCAGTTAAAACACCTTGTCTATTAACACCAAATAATCTTTCAAGTAAATTATCAGTATCGTTATCATTTAATTTTATTAATAAAATTGCTAATGATTCAATAAAACAATTTTCACCATCTTTTTGTTTAATTTGTTTAAGTAAGTAAAAATAATTAATTATTTGCCATAATTCCGTATCATAACGGCATTTTTCTGTATAGGTTGTTAATAAACGTTGATAATTTAATGATTTTAATGGATCTTCTGCTGTTAATGTTGTTGTTACTATTAGAAAGATTGAAAAATTGAATTATTTTCTAAAAAATAAAACTTACACATTGGACTATCTGATTTTGAAGCTGTAGAAAGTAATCGACTTTCATGTAAATGTATTCCTATATGAACAGCATGGCAATGAAATTGTTCTATTTGATTTAATAAATCAATCGCTGTTTCAAATTGTCCAGTTAATAATAAACACATTGCAAATTGAACTGGTTTTTCATTAAATAAACTTCGATTTCCACCTATTGAAAATTTTTATATCATCAAGCAAAGGAAAAATCAAAACTATTCTTACTTCCTTCATTGTAGACAAGCTTTTGTAATTTATTAAGTGTCATTAAATCTTGATTAGGAAATACAATTTGAGATAAACGAAGCCAAAGAAGATCATCAATGGAATTTATTATTAATTCATGCATATTATTCACATCATAAGCAGAAAGAACTGATAATACTATGCTAAAAATATATAAAATTAAAATTTATTTTAAGCATAAAAAATGAAAAAAAATATTTACCTTTTAAATGGATTCGTTAAATGTTCTCTATCGTAAACATCTTGAATTTTTAAACGAATTGTTGGATCAATTGATTGATTATTATTTTTTATATAATTAGTTAACCATTCAACAGCACTTGTTAAACTTAAAATAGAAATATGTATATATTTTTATTGATTAGGAATAATTTACTGGCATCGTTTTGCTGCATTTAATGCTGATTGTAAATCACCAGCACGTAAACAATAGAAAATTATAGACCATATTGGTAGATCATCAGTATTTCCATCCTATTATATAAATAAATAAATATTTCGAAATAAAGGAATATGATATTTACATCATCAATAATATGAACGATATTTGGATGTTTTTGTCGAATGTAACGAATTATTAATTTATATATTGAACCTGGTTTATGAAGATCATCATCTGACACAAGATTTATAAAAAGTTTTGATAATTGAACACGAAATCTAAATATTTATCATTGAAAATAAAACGAAAAAAAAAGAAAGTATACATACGAATATTCTAAATAACTTCGAGCAGATAATACAATCGCTTGTTGAGATGGTAATGATATTCGATTAGTTAAATAATCTGATGGAAGTTGACTCATATAATTCACAACATTCCATAGATCAATTGCTGCCTAAAAGAATTATTTAATTTTAATTACAATTAATATTTTTTAAATAATACTTGTGGTTGATTCGATGATTCAACAACATTTGTAAATTCATCAATTAAATTTTGTCGTGCGATTTTACCAACATTGTAAAGTGCAATCTATTTTTGAAAATAATTAAAAACATTTTTTTGTTATTTGGAATAATAGAATTTATACGTACCACTTTTGCATAAGCAGCTTCAACATTTGATAAACCTCTTGATAATGATCTTGGTGTTTCGAAACGTTTAATCTAATAAAAAAATTCTATGTAGATATATATTATCGTACGTGTTTTTGAAATTCTCTACCTGCATTGCATTTGCTTCATCAAGATAACTTTGATCATGTTTTGAAACAGTTGATAAAATTAATTGACGTTGTTTTTGCCAATTATTATCTAATACATAATTACTATGACGTGTTATTTCATCATATGTCTATAGAATAAAAAATAAATAAAATATATTTATCCGAGAAATTCATATTTACTTTATCTTCAATCATTCTTAACATCGATAAAAGTGTTTTTTCTCGTTCATGTTTAAGATAATCATTAAGATTATTTGTTAATTTTCCATCCAATTGTTGTTCAATTGTATCATCTCTTGATTTTGTTACTGTTGTTGTTGCTGCTGTTGTTTGTAATGTTTTGTCAATTTGTTCAAATTGATCTTGTATACGTTGAATATTAATACCAGTTGATGTATTTAAAAAAGCTAATGTATTTAATTGATCAAGATTACTTATTAATTCACGTTTAGTTTTTAATGATGAACGTTGTCCTTCATCAACAAGTTGATTTAAATTTCGATGTAATGAAAGATTTGTAGTTGTTGGTGTTGATGAAGACGGAGGAATTTGTGATGAATTTGTAACTATACTTTGATTTAATGGTGTTTGAGAAGTTGTATTAGATAAATTAGACGTAGATGGTGAACGTCCAATTCCTAAAAGCCAACTAAATGTACTTGACATCTTATTGAAAATAAAATTTTATTGTGTTATTACTAGAAATACTTTTTGAATTGACAAAGAATGAAAAATATCCAATCATATTTTAATAGTGTTCCCTCTATAGTAAAATTTTAATCCATTGGATATTTTATGGAAGCACGGGATTTTATTTTATACCTTTACCTATGAGAAAAAGAAAAGAAAAGAAAAAGGTGACTATTATCAAAATATTGATTTGATATTTTTCAACACGTGAATGTCAGAGGGGGATTTATATTCGACATTTTATAAATTGAGATATTTAGAGTATACATTACTTTTATTGTAGATTTTTTTAAAAATGTATGCATCAAATGAAGATGAAGATTGGGTGTATTTACATGAAACACCACCAGTAAATATTGTTCGTTCTAATTCATCGTTATCAAGTAGTAGTATTACTAGTTGCTCATCAAAATCAAATCGAACTGCTTCTTTATCTTCTATTTCTTCAATTGAGTAAGTAAAAAAAGAATTATCAAAATCTATATTAGTACTAGATGTAGTAGTAATTAAATTATTAAACTATATCCCTTTCTAAAAGTCATCGTCGTATTGGTACAAATGCTCAACAAAAAAGTTTAGTTAATTCTGAAATATATCAATCATCATACATCTCTCAAAGTATCGAACAGTATCACAATAAAACCAATACATTGATTTCTTGTACGTGCATCATTTTACTCATAACTGTATCGTTTATTCTTGGTCAAAGTGTTAAACAATGGGGTAAGATTTTTTATTTTATTTTTTTCTATTTCAAAAATGTAACATATCAATAGATCACTCAACTATGAATAAGATTGTAATCGAACTTGATAAAACAAATCAACGTTTAAATGAACTTCAGGAGATTCCATATAGAAATATTGAAGAGAAATTAAATAAACAAGTATAATATGATTAATAAATTCTTCAAATTTTTTTCTTTGATTTTAGTTAGAAGAAAAACTTTACAATATGATTAATCAACAATTATTTTGGCATGATGATGAGAAGTACAAATTTATCAAACAAGTACATGAACTTCAACAAGTATTAAATATGACAAATACTATTGATCAAGTAAATTCATATGTATGAATAAATATCTCTACTAATTATTTTTTATAATAGTTAATGAATGATAACAAACGTTTGAGAGATCAAATTAAATCATTAGAACATCGTTTAGGTATTATTAAAGAGAATGGTTCGAAAATGTGTTTAGAAGGTGTTAATGTAAGTCATATAAAATATTTTTGTCACATAATAAATCAAATGATATTTTTTTTCTCGTATTCAGTGTACACTTTCATCAACTTCAACATTGAATAAATTAGCTTCTAATATCTTTAAACAAACTATTTCAATTGCTACAAATACATCAATTAGTCTATCAGGTCTATTCGAACATTTAAGTGCATCAGTTAGTAATCTTGTTGATCATCGACATAAATATATTAACAATAGTCGAAGAAAATTAACTGATTTTACTTGTGGTTCAACAACTGCTAAAAAAATTCAAACATCGTTGTATCGTAGTGCAGAAAAGCTTTCTTCTTCATTTCGTAAAGCTAAAGTAACTTATGCCACATGGCTTAAATCACATACACAATATCGAGAACAAATGCACTATCAAGTACCTAATAAACAATATACTTGTCATTCAAAATTGAATTGTTCAATGAATAAAATACGATCAATAAAAAATTGGATGATAAAATTTCTTCGTTTATAAATTTTGCAATTTTCTACATTCCTGTATTTGTATTATGTTCAGAAAAAACAATAACAAGTGATCAATTTTCTTCCATTTTTTTTACAATTTTTATGTAAATATGTTATCTGACAATTTTTCTTTTTCTCATTTGTATATACGATTGTTTCAGGGCAATAATGACATTCTTTTTTCTTTGCTTTTTTTGATATAAATTATTTGATATGTGAATAATCAATTGATATCAGCTTATTGTGAAGAGTACTTAACATAAGAACGATTTGACAACCTGATAATATTATATGAATAAATCATTTGTTTTAGATTATATAATAAAATATAGAACACAGAATGAATGATGAAGCACTAAAATATGCTGAACGTCTTGTACCTCATTCATACATTGAATTAGCTCGACAAGCACGTCGTTCTAATGAACAAGAAATTCGATTAATACTTGAACATAAAAAAATACCTGAACAACCATTGGAAGAGAATCTTATTGAACAATGGTTAAATGAAATAGCACAAATGGATTCAAATAATTTTAAAGGAAATATTGGTGTAGGAGAGCGCGAAGGTAATAAAGAAAAAACATTTATAAGCTCAGCTACACCTAAATAATGAGATTGGTCATAAGTCTATCACAATTCATTTTAGGTCGTATTTATTCATCTCTTGTTGCACGACGTCATTCTCTACTTTCACATGGTATTGGACGTTCCGGTGATATTATTGCTACACAACCAAAAGCAGCTGGTTCATCTTTACTTAATAAACTTACTAATGAACTTGTCCTTGATGCAATTCATATTCTTGGCTTACGAACAGTGACTCATGCACTTGTTATTCCAATGGCAACCGGTAGGATTTTGGTGAGTCTGCATATTCCAATCAACACACATGTGCTTATTTTCATTTAGGAATGACAATGACTTTATGTTTATTAACATTGAAAAAACAACGACCAAATTCTCGTTATGTTCTTTGGTCACGTATTGATCAAAAAAGTTGTTTTAAATCTATTTTAACAGCAAATTTAGAACCAATTATAATTGAACAAATAGAAAATAATAATTACCTTCAAACAAACATCGATGAATTTGAAAAACAAATTCAACAATTAAATCCTAATGATATATGTTGTATCATCTCAACAACAAGTTGTTTTGCACCACGTGCAATTGATAATATTCAAAGTTTAAGTAATTTATGTAAAACATATTCAATTCCACATTTAATTAATAATGCATATGGTTTACAATCAACAAAAATCATTCATGAAATTGAACAAGTTAAACGTTCAAATGGTCGAATTGATTATATTGTACAAAGTACAGATAAAAATTTTCTTGTACCTGTTGGTGGTTCAATTGTTTTGACATATAATTCTCAATTATTTGATCAATTATCTCATGCTTATCCTGGTCGTGCTTCAATAACTCCAACAACAGATATGTTTATTACACTTTTATCAATGGGTAAAAAAGGTTTACTTGATTTAATTGAACAACGAAAACGATTATTTAATCTATTCTATGAAAAACTTTCCCAATGGGCAAAAGATAATAATGAATGTATAATTTCATCCAAACAATTTAGTCCAATATCAATTGCTATAACGCTTAAAAATTTATTAAATAAAGATGTTACTGAACTTGGTTCAATGTTATTTACTCGACGAATATCAGGTGCACGCGTTGTTAAATTAGGTACAAAACAAACAATTGATAAATATGAATTTATAAATTATGGTGCACATTCATCAACTATTCAATATTCTTATTTAACTATTGCAGCTGCTATAGGTATTGAAGAAAATGATATAGAAATCTTCATGAAAAAATTCGATGATGTTTATCAAAAATTACGACGCAATGCAACCAGTGATAATTAACAGAGAGTTTTTATTTGATTGTTTTTTATTATATGTATTACGCATAAGACCATAAATAGTCGATTTTGAAGTGAATCGTTATAAACTATATCGTATTAAACACACCACAAAGTGTTTTTGAGAATTAATCTAATCTGACTCATTTAACTACGATGAATCACTAACATAATATATATGAGTAAAAGATTTTAATTCAATAAATAAGATATTTTATTTCATTTTCGAAATATATAAAGTACAATGAAATTATTTTCAAGAATAGTTAATGATTATCACTATTTATAGTGATTGTGCAATTTTGTTTAAAATCCATGCACTAAAGTAAATAGTATTGGCATAAATATCGGGACGTGGTCTTGTAAGTGAACAATCAACTGTGCCAGACATAATACCTACTAGTTCACGATACACTATTCCATCACTAGTAACACGTTCTCGTACAAGTGGACCACCACTATCACCAAAGCCTAGTTTATATTACAATTAGTGTTGTTAACAATCAAATAATCTACTTACAGACGCCTTTACTTTCACCATAAGCACACATTTTAGATTTATCTTGAACGAAGAAGAGAGTGTAAGTCAATGATCTACAATCACTATTGGTAGCATCTACGCATTGAAGAGCAACCTGTTGAAGTTCAGTTGGTCGACTTGCATTTGTTCGATTTGGTTCACCGGATAATGAACCCCAACCACTTGCTATAGAGAATGTGATCAAAAAATTGATAAAAAAAAAAAGAAAAGATAAAAGTTCTTACCAACGACATTATGACCAACTGCACAGACAGGAGCATTTGATGGAGGCAAACAAATAAGACCAATTTTTATATTATCAACAACAACTGGCATAGCTAAACGTATAACAGCTACATCATTGGTAAGACTTGAGCTACTATAACTTTCATGTTTGAAATATTCTCGTATTGGAGTACCAGCTGCTGCTGAGAATGAACCTTTAGAAAGTTCATGAAGTCCGAAATAGAGACGGATATTTTTAGCATCAACACCATCAACACAATGAGCTGCTGTAAGGACATGTGTGTTCTTAACAAGACTGGCACCACAATAAAATCTTGATGTTCCATTGTCATGGAAGGCAACCAATAAAAGTTGAAAAGGTATAGAATGTGGAGTAGCTGCTTCACCATTAATAATACGCGATGGAGATTTTGATTGAATCGCGGAAACACCACAAACACCAGGTTGAGGCATATCTTGAGCATTTCCAAATGCCACCAAGACGACTAAAGCAATCGCTACAAAGATAGATTGCATTGTTGGTAAACGATCAATAGAAATATACCAGTTGTTTTCGTTTAACTGTTCGGTCAAAGTAATGTAAGCTGCTTTTATATGGCAAGTTTTGTCATGATTTCATAAGAGATCATAAATTATATTTTATTCTATTTGGTATTACATTCATGCAAGACAATAATAAATTAGTCAGTAGGGGTCATACACCGATCGATAACTATGGATTATAAACATCTCATTTCGTAATAAGAGATTTTTTATTATTTTATAGCTATATTTTTATTGGAATGATTAAAAGGTGTAATAAATAGATATGAGGACATATCAAAATGAATAACCTCAGATATTTATGTATATTGCTTAAGTGTTAATAATCATCGTGAGATATCAAATATTGATGATTATTATACAATTATAGTCACATGATATTTAGTATTTAAATCTTTATCTTAAGACTGTCACAGATTTCTTTTTAAAATTTACGATTAAATTCTTTTAGTTTTGACTATGAAGCATATGCCATGTGACTTAAGTCTATTCATTGTATTTATGTATTGTATAACGATCAATAAATCTTTCATCAAAATATACTTTTTCTTGCATTCCTCTTGATGATTTTTATAATTGTCAATGTTATGAAACTTAATATTTTGATATTAAATAAAGTTTTATAGTTCAAAAAATAGAATTGTATATTAATATATAGACAATAATAGTTCTACTTCAAACGGTAGGTATGGGTTTAGATACTTTTTGTGTATGTTATCCACAGCGAGACGAACAGAGACGCTTGGCATATAGGATTCGGAGGGATGAAAAAACTTGGCTGTCGTATTTTGACCCAGGTAAAGTTATCGATGAATTTGAGTATTTCCACCTGTGATTCATACTTATGCTCAAAGTCGAATTCGATGAGCTTTATCAAATGGTTTACATATATATTGTTTGAACAACTTTTGATAGAAGCAAAGTAGAGAGCGGTGGTTATCACCGTTGAAAAAGATCGAAATTTATACAACAGAAAAAAAATCACGATCATTTTGATCTATTCCAATGAATAACTATAAAATGATTCAAATAATGATAATAAAAAAAATATTCTTATGTTCATCAGAGAAATATTATTGATCAATATTCGAATTTTTATCAGTTGTGATCGAAATAAAGCGTATTATGAAACTTTGGCATATTATCGTCATTCTCATTTCGAGATATTTTCAACTGGTATGATTTTAAACTAGAATGAAATCTTATTACCATTTATATTCAACTTTGTATCTGAATAATGATTCATATGAATAAAAGACATGAATAAACATATAACATCTCTCTCACTTTTATCCATAAAGTCAAAATGAAAATGAGATGTTAGTAACGTGTCATTAAAAGTTACAAGATTAAATAAAATAATTTAAATATCGAATGGTTCATAACAAATTACTAGACAGTTATACATATTTTCATCATTGATAAATTCTTGATCATGTGTAAAATTACCTTTATATTCAATATTAATGCGTTCTTCGTTTCATAATCATTTTTTATAGTTCATAAATTAACTTATCAATAATAATATCAAATTCAAATGTTTTACTAATAGAAGCAATAATCGAAATATGTCAATGAATTGATTCATATTTATTTTTATATTGTTAATTTGTTCATCTTCGAAATTCTACAATAAATAAATGTGTTACTTTCCCATGAGTTGACAATTATTGAGTAAAGAAAAGAAGTTCAGCCAATAAAGCAAAATAATTAATTCATGTGATATGTATTCATTTGCTTGTTGAATACTAAATTGATGATATTAAAGAAATTGAGTTGAATATGTTCTCACTTTTGAGAATAAGATAAAATAATTAATTTTAAAAGTGAAATCAAATATTTTTATAAAATCATTTGAATTATTTTCTATTGCGAAATATTCAATTTCATTATTTTCGTTAAATGAAAAATATTTAATCATTTGTTAAATAATCATTTAAATGAGAGATTTTTTCATTTTCTTTTATTTATCAATATAACAGAAAAATCATTCGATTTTTCTTTACCTTTTTATCATTTTGATTAAATTCAGTGAATCATTTTGTTAACTAATGAAACTTCATAAAATATATTTTATTTATCTTTCTTTTTATTTAGATTTTAGACATAAGAGAAAAGAATTTTTATTTTACTTTTAATATTGAAATGTAAAAAGAATTTTCTTAATCTAATTGTTCCATTCTAACAGATTTCATTCTTATTGATTTGATCTTTTTTCTTCTCTCTCTTTCCTTTCTCTCAATAAATCATAAAATCAAAAAAAAGAAATCTAATAAAATGTCTGTTTAGAAGCTTTTTTTTTAATTTAAATGTTTTTCTCAATTTGAAAAATATTTTATTTAATTTGTCTATAAAAACTAAATTTTCTCTAATGGAATTCTCTTTAAATTCTTTTAATTTGACTCATTCAACAAAAATTCTATTCGAATTGTTTTATTCATTTTGGTTTTTTTAAGTTCAAATTAAAATCAACGAATATTTATTTACTTTTTTTCTAACAATTACAAACAAACTTATCTATTCTATTAAACGAAATTTTTTAATTTATCTTCAAAAATACAAATCGAAATTTTATCAAAATAAATTAAAAATATTTTTAATTTGAAAGTTTTTCATATTTTTGGATTCAATGATTTTCATAATCAGCAATATAAAGGTTTTCTTCACTATCAAATGAGTATATATCACGACATCTTGGGCAATAGAAAAGAAACTACTAAACGCAAGTAGTTGTTATGCAATTATGATGTACAATAAATGAAGAAACAACGGGAAAAAAATTGAAAATCACTTTTTCAAGAATATCTAGCAGAAACAACATCTAATAAATAATTTATTTTTCCTTGTTTTGATCATTCTCAAGTTGATTAATATTCTAAAATAACACGACAAAATAATTATGCTTCTAATCATCGCTGTGGAATTCTTGTACAAGTAAAATCTTTTCTAAAACATAAAGAAGTGATCATTGAGAATATGGAAATGGCTATAGGCCTAGAATGGATTCTACACTCACACCCGCCGATACAACATTTGTGTCAAAAATAAAAAGATAGTTTAATATGTACTTTTTCTTAAAACTTCACCTTATTCAATGTGATGAAATAAATAGAGATTCATGATTTTAAAGATAATTTATTAGTTAAGAAATAAAAATGAGATATTAGTATAAAGTAGAATAATATGAGATTAGTAAGTAAGGATAAAAATAAAAAGTATGGTTAATTGAAAAAAGAAAAAGTATTTTTATTGTTCAGTTAAAATTTGATTTCAGATGACAGGCATATCTGTTATTGTCTTCTTTTGAAATACAACTCGCCAATATTGTGAACGTCCTTGACTCATGTCTTCATAAACTTGAGTACCAGGTAATCCAGCAAACAGACGAAAATATTCTTGTTCTTCAGGTTGAATATAACGTTGAATGAAATCAGTACGAGATTTATTTTGAATGTCAAGTGCATGAAGAACATTCTTTGTAATATCAATCTTTTCTTCAATAATTAAGCCATCATTTGCTATCAGATCATAAATTGATGCATCTGGTCCATTCATGTGACAAAAATCACACCATAAAAGATATCCATTTGGACGAAGTACACGAGTGACTTCGTTGGCAAATTGTGTGATTGCTACTGGATCGCCAAAAGAATGTGTTGCTTCGATACAAAGAATAATATCAGCTGACTCATTTTCAAATGGTAAGTGTTTTGTTGCATCAGCTGCTACGAAAGAAAGTCGAGGAGTTGTCGAATAAAGTCTTTGACATAAGTTAATGATATCTTGAGAAGGATCTATTCCAATATAAGAGTGAGATGCATGAGTATGAACACACCATGCAGCACCAGCACCTCTACCACAATTAATTTCAAGGACATTCTGATCTGTTAATGTCACATTTGCAAGAACCTAGAAAATAAAACAAAATATTTCACTCATGGCTTGTATATCAGAAAATCTCATAAAATTTCCGTCTTTTCTTTGTATATCAACTATTATGTGTCGTATGTTCGTAATACAGTGAATAGTTTTATCAACAGTTATTTCAATTGATTTTAAGAGATTTTTCTAACAGACTTCTAATATGCATACCACTGAAATTATTTTTAGTCATTACAATAGACTGTATTCTACATATTATTTCGATGTCGTATGTTTATTGGATGATTTTCTTTTCATATTTAGAGTGTATAACATTTAATAAAACAATCTTATATTCATATTCATATAAATTCCTTACAAATCAAAGACAAAGACTAAATCTGTTAATAGTGGGTGCGATGCAGGACAAAAATATCACTAAAATCAAGTCTTATATTCTTTTCTACATACCTGTTCATACAACTTTCTTGAATAATAGCCAGTATCATCATCGATATATTCATTCATATTGGCATAGCCATAATTCATAAATTGTAAGTCGTTTACACTCGTATAAATACTTGCAATTCGTTCGTACCAGAGAAACAATTTGTTAATGACCTCGTATCCTTGTTGATATTTTGCGATATCGTTATGAGCTATTACTGGTCGAGATAATCTTGCTTTTACAATGCAAGATTCTAGAAGAAAGAGATTTAATATAATAAAACAATAAATGAATTCATATGCAGCAATTCGAAATAAGCAGTCTAACTTCAAATGAAACTATTTTAAAGAATAAGATATCAGAATACAGATATGATAAAACGTATGATAAACATTAAAGAATGTAAGTTTTGTGTCCATTTCGAAAATAGTGTGAATGCACAATCTTATCAAGATGTTTAATGTATAGTTTTTTAATTTTTCAGTCTAATTATAAAACTAGTTAATTTAACTACAGTTTAAAACGTTACGAATTCTGTACTCCATTGTATCTTCGTCGTGTCATATAGTTAAGAAAAATATTGTTTGTAAATTGGTTTTGTGTCACAAACTATTATTTATTAATATGAAATGATAATTTTAAACTGATATAATACTAGTACAAGACGCTAATAAATAATTATAAGTTGAAACTAACGAAGAGATTTAATTGAATTCCATATTAACAAAAGAAAACGATAAAAATAGATTCGATGTATAGTATATCATATGTTATGGTCAGTGGGATAGTTTAGAAAATAATCTAGTATCAGTGAAAAACAGCATTACTTAAATGATTTTAGCATGGTTTGTCAGCAGAAGACCTAGAAAATGTGATACTCAATTTAGCTTCTTATATTGGAACTATTATATGCTCATTTTTAAGAATAGTATATCTCACTAAAAAGAAATGATAGGATATAAAAATGAACATTAATAACGATTAGACAATATCTCGGAAGTCTTATATAAAAGCAGATTATCTATTCAAGTGACCTACGTGCAGGAAGCCCTTTCCAATGAGTATTCAGTGGTAATTGATCATTTTTCATTATCAATGTTAAGGGATAAAGACGATTGTTACCCATTAGTTTGCAGCCTGGCATTACAATTGCGTAACTCATCAGTATACATGAATTACCGATTGATACTGGAGCTAGTTTTAAAATCCGTTGCTCGAAACTATGACCCTGAAAAGGTACAGAAAAACAATTTTATGTGAAGATAAATAACAAAAAACTTATGTATTACCTGTATCTGTGTACGCACATTAAGTCGAACATCATCTCCAATAGTCATCAAAGGATAATCAGTAATACTGGATACATCAGGCATTATGACATTCTCACCAATATGAGCACCATATGCTCGACATAGTCGAATCAGCCATTGTGTATTGCCAAGAAATGGACAAATAAATTGTGCATAATCTTGACTCATTCTTGCTATTATGTGTTGTAAAATTTGATGGTGTAAATATGAACGACATCGATAGAGGCCACAGACAAGTATGGTATAAATGATTGATCCACTTACTAGACCACCAAACGAATAAATGCTTAATAAAAGACATTTGCTGACATAATGAGACAAACATGTACACCAAAATGGCATGATTTCGATCTGATCTTGTACTGTTGACCTTACAGGCATTTGAAATGGCATTATATGAGCTGGAACACCCATGAAAACTTCTCCGTATTTGCTTTTTGTCTCTCGCGAGATGCGTGTTAAATTACCAACCATTGTCTCAGATGCAAGGTAACTACCAGGCATGATTGAACATCCATTGGCAAGGTTTGTATGAGATCCGAGCACTATTTGATCTACACGATGATCACCTGAGAGTGTCAACTCAGTAGGAACTATTAAGACTCCACCAAAAGTAGTAACACCCTTTTCGAGTTTTAATAGATTTGTTGGACAGGATAGAAAAGTGCCTATCTGAGCGAGTTTGACATTCTCTTCGATATGAGCACCTAACCAACGAAGAACATAAGGATAAAGATAATCGTAGGCAGTTGGTAATAGCCAAGCATGATGAAAAGTAGATACAACTAATTGACGAAGCCATATTTTTTGTAAATATAACCTAGATGCTATCGGATATATTTCACCAGCAACACAGGGCCCTACTATGAATTTCAACAGGAGAAACGAGATAAAACAACCAATAATTGACCATAAAGTCCAGCAAAAAGCAATACTGATTAGTAGTGGTATTTGTCTAACTGAATAAACTTTATAGACAAGGATCAAAAGTGTATAATGAATACAGATTATCGAGATGATTACAAGAATTTGGTAGATCTTATGCCATATCGATAATGATCTGTTACTCTGCACAATGGAAATGTCTGACGGAAGAGATTTGTGTTCTTCACCATCAACAATCGTTTCAGATGCAACGAAACCAGTGACTGATGACATTGGTTGAACAATAATATTGTTTTGCATATCAACTCCATCAAATAGAATCGATTGTGCACCGATTAAACAATTAGATCCAATTCTAATTGGACTCAGTTTGAACGTGTCGTCATCATTAAAATATAAACAGTTCAGATATGTTTCATTAGCAATCCAACTTTCATCATCAATTTCTAACAACCATGGGGCATCGATAATTGTGGTATAAATATGTGTGTTGAGACTTATTCGTGCACCACAAAGACGAAGATAATAATTGTATAGCGGTGTACCAAGTATATGCTGCAACCAAAATGTATTATTATTCCAAAGTCGATCTAAAAACCACCATCGATAATAATTCCAAGAGAAAACATTGCCATCTTTGATGTTTCGCCGTGATAGTAGTTGTGAGCAAATGACATAGAATAGAAGATGACATATTGGTAAGATAGGGAAAAGAAGTGGACACCATTGATGAATTACCATGATTGGCAACAACCACTGGCAAACAAGGAGTGCAATACCTACAGATTCTATAACAAACGACGGTGAAAAACGAACATGTGTTTCATGAGACTGACTAGTTGTGCACACTATCTCTTCTGGTGCATCCAAAATCAATAAAGGTTCTATTGCTATAGCCAACTGTCGAATAGATGGATAAGTAAATAAAAGGCCAATGTCGATATTAGTACACAGCTGTTGTCGTATTAATGTAAGTGCACGTATAGCGTCTAGAGATGTTCCACCGAGCTGACCAAAAGGAACTTCAATAGGCGGAGATTCAACGTGGAAAGCTTGACTAAATATATCTTGTAACTGTTGTTCTAAGGTGGTACGCGGCACATTACCACCAATATTATCGGCTGACAACGAAAAATCAGGTGGCGGTAGAAGTTTTCGATCTATTTTTCCATTTGGATTCAGTGGCAATTTCTCAAGTATAATGAATATTGATGGTATCATATGTGGTGGAAGATGAGATTGGCAATGTTGACGTAGTTTTTCTTCATTAGTATGAGAAGAAGATTGAACATAAGCAACTAAGTAATCATCATTCCACTTCATGACAACACAAGCAGAAATAGATGTAATGTTAAGTAAACATCGTTCGATTTCACCAAGTTCAATTCGTTGTCCATGTAATTTGATTTGATGATCTTTTCTTCCTTGATAATGCAGAAGACCATTGTTATCCATTTTAACAAGATCACCTGTTCGATAAAATAGTTCATCATCTATTTCAACAAGAGCTTTTGCAGTTAAGTCATCACGTCCAAGATAACCAGCAAAGATACCCATACCTCCAACTAATAATTCTCCTTCTTGATTAATAAATATACTTTGTAAAAATTTATTTAAAATCAAGCATTGGTAGTTAGGAAGTGATCTACCAATTGGAATGCTTCTAGAATTAGTTTTAATATCAATAAGATGAAGTGTACAGGCGATTGTTATTTCTGCAGGACCGTAGTAATTCCATACATTATACTCTGATACACTATTATTTGCAATTAGAGTACTCAGTTTAACAAATAATGGTTCACCTATAAAGATAGATAAAGTAGAACAATATGCTAAAGTTCATCCCTAAGCTACCTACCGCCACTACAAAGTGATCGAAAATATTTTGAAGTAGTTTTCTTGCTAGATTGTGCGATAAATGTGAAAAAGCTTTGAATTAAACTTGGAACCATGAACATATATGTAATTTGTTTTATCTGCACGATATTGGAGAGATAGTCAAAATCTAGTGCACCTCCTGGATGAACCATAACCAATGTAGATCCATGCATCAAAGTGCCAAGTATTTCTTGAACATGAATATCAAATGAACATCGTCCGATCTGAACTACAGTATCATCTTTGTTGAATACGTCGATCCTGACTAGCGAGTTCATAAAATGAATCAAATTTACATGGCGTGCTTGAATCTGTTAGAAATAGAGAACAATGAAAACTTAGCTAGAAATGCAAATGTCAACATACTGCTTTTGGTACTCCTGTTGAACCACTTGTGAAGATAATGTACGCTATATCATCAACTGTGACTGTCACATTTGATAGTCGATCAGGGTCCATATCACTTGTGACATCGTTGCATGTCAATACGGAGCTGACATCAAATGAAATAATACTATCATTAAACTTACTCTTTGTTAACCAATGAACAAGAACAAGATGACTTTCTGTCTGTTGTATGAGAGCATGTAAACGATGTTGTGGATCTCGAGGTGATAATGGGCAATAAACACCACCACTCATTTCAATCGCCATTATACCAATAACCTATACAATATGAAAATTTCAATCATACTAAACATCAATCTAAAGAACGACTCACCATCGACAAACTTCGCTCAACACATTGACACACGACTTCACCTGGAAATACATGATATTCATTAAGAAGCGCTAAAGATAAGACTTGAACATAATACAGAAGTTCAGCATATGTCAATGATTGTTCATCCAATTCAACTGCTAGTTTTTGTGGATGTTTCATTACTTGGCAAGCAAATGCATGCTGAGTACAAGTGACAGGAGATGGAAATGATACTTGTGTATTATTCAATGATTGCATGAGTAATCTTTCATTTGGTAATGTTAGTGATATTTCATAAATGGATTTATTCATTTGATCATCAACAGATGTAAATAAGTGTTTCAACATTGAATAAAATCGTTGAGATATCTTATCAGTTGTTTCTACATTGAATAAATCAAGTGATGCATTGATTGTGCATGAGAGTTGGTTGACATTGAGATCATACTGGATCAGAAGTGAAAAATCATTAATGTTGATTATGAAAGGTATGGAACAAAGTTGACTATCGCCGATCATTATTAGTTTATTGTCACTGTTTGTCATAGATGATAGAAATTCAAATGATATATCAAGAAATGCTGGTTTTGAAACATCTGGATGTAGACTGAGAATACGTTGAAGTGGAAAATATGAATATTTCATACTATTAGTTGTTGTTTCTCGAACATTTTCAACCAATTGGCTCAAAGACCAAGCAGGATTTAGTTGACATCGTAATGGGATAATATTCTCGAACAGTCCAATTATAGATTTCAGTTCATCTCTATAACGATTGTCGATATTCATTGCAACACATAAATCTTTTTCACTATTCGATAATTTAAATAAGAAGATAAAGTAAATAGCAAGTGCGAGATGGTCATGTCTGATATTGTTTGATGATGCATAAGTAAGAAAATGATGAGACAGATCTTGACCAAAATCAAAGGAGATATATGTTGTTCGATTAGTTCGATGTTCACGCATAAGACGATGTCGATCGTATGGCAATGATAAAGATTGATCGAGTTTACAATCGTAAAGTGTATCAAGCCAAAACATAGTTGCACCAGTCATTGACATTTGTTGTTCAATAAAAGCATCTAGATAGGAAGAAAAAATCAGTTGAAATAGAACAAGGAATTGAATATACTTACAATCGATATAACGTAGAATAGTATTATTATCAGTTGTGAGTTGACCTGTTTTGTAAGCTTGATCAAGATCATGAAGGAATATATTCATTGATGGATAATCAAAGAGAGCGTGGTGAAAATTGAAGATAATCATATCTTTATCGGAAAGGATATTGTTTGAAGAGATTTGTTTGTAATAAATAATATGACATCGAAAGACAAGAACTTGAGCAAGATCGAAAAGTTGAGGATTGTATTTCTCATTTTCGATGATGCCATTGAGTTGTTCATCTGTTTCATAAGTGCTTTCAGTAATTGTAAACATTTCATTGTTGATATCTTGTTGGGTGAGAACTCTCTGCATGAGTTGATTGTTGTTAGAATCATAGATGAGTGATGTATGAAGTGATTCATGCTTGGTAACAATGAGTCCAAGAGCATGACGAAGTTGTTGTACAGATAAAATACCTCCTGCGTAGAGGTGATAGAAAAACGGCACATTATGGGTCATTAAAGATGATTGATCAGTATCGGCATCTCTTTGATTTTGTGACCATATTCGACATTGTGCAAAGGATGCTGGTGCTATAGAAATTAAAGTTTAGTTGGTTAGAGTGAGTAGTAATGATAGTTGATTTGCTCTCTCATACTATTATTGCCATCTTAGTTTATCTATTTTCTGACTGAATTGAATCAATATTGTTGTCATTTACACGAGTCAACAATGTCATATATAAAGATTTAATTCATCTGAATACACATCAGAATTTACAAAAAATCTATTAGCAATATTTATCATAAGCTGTTAGTAATAAAGTTTTTAAACAGTAAAAGAATATTTCCATAGTAAAATAAGCTTTTCATTTATATCGTATTATCTCATTTCGGTGTTCCCACTAGTATGTATCCGAGTGTGTGTGATGTATGTAATTTAAATCATGTTTTGGATTAGATTATTTTACTTTAGAAAGAAAAGTATTGGGAAGAAAACTCAAGAACGTAACACGAGGTTTGAGATTACGCTAGCCTTCCACGTGAGTTTGCCACTACGCATAAACTAAAGAGAGTTAGATTATACACATTATAACATAATAGTATCTATATGATGTCACCGCAGTATTAATCATAGAAAATTTTGTACATTTTCATTTCAACCAAAAAGAAAAAATCCTTCAGCAAGTATAATAATATATCAATACATAGTTTGCCTCAATCCGCTCTTAACGTTAGTCGTTCTAACTGGTATTAGTGGTGCATGCATAAAAATAATTAAAAATTAAGCATACCCTCATTACTAATATTTTTCAACCTATGAAACATTATTCCTTGTCTTTCTTTGACTTCTTCTGGTAGAATTAGATCAACTTTTGATATAGATGTGCAATATAAATCCATGCGATTTGTGCTTGATTTCGACAAAAAGACTTGCTCCAAAACATGTTGAAGTCTTCGACCTATTATGGTAACTGTTGTCTCATCAAATAAATCACGTGAACAAACAAAAGAGGAAGATAATTGATTGTCATCGGATGACGAATTGTATAAAAATGTCAATGAGAAGTCAAATTTAGCCATTTTATATGAGTCATTTAACGGCACTTGTTCTAGATTAACACCATTCAAAAATAAATCATTAACGTCTTTCGATACAGTGATAAAATCAAACATTGTCTCAAGAAATGATACATTCGATTGAGCTAGTTGATGATCGCCAAGAATATGTTGAAGTGGATAATGAGAATGTTCAAGAATTGATAAGCATTTTTCTCGTACATATTTGACTACTTCATCAAATGACCAATGGAGATCAAGTTCAACACGATACGGTAATGTTGAAACAAACATTCCAATCATATTCACTAATTCACTTCGGTATCGATTAGCATTAATAGAACCAATACATAAATCAGTCTCACCATGAGTTAATTTGAATAGGAAAACATAAAATATCGATAATCCAAGTTGAAAAAGTGTGAGATGATGTGATGATGCATAATTTAGAAATGATGTGCATACTTCATTATCGAAAATGATTTCAGCTATGGATGCTAGACCTGATCGTTGATTAGTTGATGAACGTTGTCGATCAACTGGTAATGATAATGAACATTCCATGTTGTATCTTTCAAGTTGAGAATGCCAGAATTCACGAGATAATGACATATCCATGATATGTTCATAAACAGAATAATCGATATAATTCAATGAGTTATCATCTACAGATAATGAATCATTAGATTGATAAGCAAGAGAAAGATCACGAATGAAGATTGATCTCGATGATCCATCAAAACAAGCATGGTGAATGGTAAATAATATCAGATCATCTTTAGTCAATAGATCATCATCATTGTGAATAAATGAATGATTTGACTGATCACCACGAAGAATATGACAGTTAATAACATGTGCTTTTGATATATCAAATAAATCAGATTGATTTAATAGTTTTTCAATAGCTTCATTCACATGATGACGATCATTATTATGAAGATTAACGATTGTCAATCCATGTGATTTCGTATCATTATTGAGAATGATATTTGGATCTAAATAATGTTGTGTGATATGACCATTTGTATCAACATAGAGTGCAGCTCGAAGAATATTATGTTTTGTGATAACAGTTTGAAATGCACGATGGAATCGAGTAATTGATACATGATCATTCATCGATGATATTCGATAAAGTAATGGAATAACATACATATTATTCATGGTTGTTTTGTTGGATGAAAATCGAATTTGTTCATCTAAATAGATTCGTTCTTGTGCAAATGATGCTCCAGCTAGAATGAGAAGAGAACACAAATATATACTTAATAATAATATCTAGTATAAGTTGTTTTGTTTACCTTGAATGAGATGTAATGAAGACCAAGGAATGTTATCCAGAGTGTGAATGATATTGATAAATTGCTGTATGAGTTGAGCATGATGAATAATTGTTGGATGTTGAAATAGAGTCGAAATAGAAAGAGAATTTGTTTCTAAATGAAATTCAATCTTGTATCGATGAAAAAGTTGCATTATGAGTAATGAATGACCACCAATAGTGAAGAGATTTGTATCAGTTGAAATACGATTTAGTTTGAATATCTCACACCAAATCTGATGAATGCTAACTTCAATATCATTTGTTGGTAGTAATAGTTCGACAGTGTTTGTAAAATGTATTGATAGGAAGTGAGGTGGCAGAAGAAGTTTTCTGTCTATTTTTCCATTTGGATTCAAAGGTAATTTATCAAGTATGATAAACAGTGATGGAATCATATGTGGTGGAAGATGAGATTGGCAATGTTGACGTAGTTCTCCTTCATTGTTATGAGAAGACTGAGCATATGCAACTAAGTAATCGTCATTCCATTTCATGACAACACAAGCAGAAATAGATGTAATGCTAAGTAAACATCGTTCGATTTCACCAAGTTCAATTCGTTGTCCATGTAATTTGATTTGATGATCTTTTCTTCCTTGATAATGAAGAAGTCCATTATTATTGAAGGTAACAAGATCACCTGTCCGATAGTATAGTTGACCATCTATTTCAACAAGAGCCTTTGATGTCAAATCATC
>CAJNOI010000202.1:131840-149051 GCA_905250115.1 Adineta steineri
ATCTCCTCTTTGACTGAACAGAATCTGTATTAAATGTATTGTTTTAGTATTAATGTTAAGAACAAATAGATATTTTGCAGTGGCAGTAAGAAAGGTATTTTAATATCTCTAGGATGATAGGTCGAGCACTGAATACGATCGAATTCTACTATAAAAACCGATGGATATTGCTAGTCGTATCCAGATCCGATCAGACGATATTGTCCTGAAAGGTTTTATGCACATTGATAGTATTATTTAACAGTTTTATGTTGATTCTGATATAAAAAAAACAATATTGTGGCACTCTTATGAAACTAGTATTAGTATAGTACAGCTACTGACGACTCGCTTTTAAAAAAAGACAAAATTTGTTCACTTTTGAGAATTCACACTTTAGAAAAAGAAGAGTATTGTTTCTACGGATGTGAACAGGATTTGCATCATGGTAATACAGATCGAATCTAAATGTCGAGCTGTTGTTTCTATTATCAGCTGCTAATATAAGTGTCATGAGAGTTTGTAGAATTCTAACAAAGAATATTAATATTTCTCTAGTACGAATACTTAAGCAACGATCTCAGTGCATACTGTTGTTAGTGCTACCTGAATCTGCACCATTCATATTGCCTATCAAGCTTATTTATCTGATTTATAGAGATTCACTCAAATAATTAATAAATTTGTCTATGATAATAGGACATTTTTATCTATCTATCGATTTCATCTTCCCTTTTCTTTCTTTTGTAGTTATTTTTATCATATATGTATGTGTTTGTGCTATCAAGGTTTCTAAGTTAAATCGATAGATAGAAACTGATGTACCCTGTAATGGACTTCATCTTCATCTTCAAAGTCCATATTCTAGTAGGAAGAGAACGTAACATTGACGAAAATCTTTCCTAGATCCTCTACATGCTAAAAATGGGATTAATGTTGGAAGAAAACTACAGAACCTGGAAACGAGTGATCAATGAAAAACCCTTCTCTACGAACAGTATATCATTCTCGTTCATACTATTACTATTGTTATGCTACGAGCTTGTCGTTGCTGTCATCCATGTAGGATGCAACTTATTATGTGGGTGTGTTTATTTTAGTAATCATACACTCTCACTCACTCCCACAACCAGACTCACACTCCCCGACTCTCAAATTTTTCGATTGGGGATGTTTTTAATATGTGTATGTTAGTATCGGTGTCAAGTATTCATCGTTGTTCATATCTTTGTGTCCTTTGCTTTTCTTATATGGTGTTCACCCACAACTAAAGAATCTTTTCATACGAAAAAGGAATAGTCATACCTTCTGTAGCAACGTCTGTCACGCGACTTAATGATAATGTAGATATTTCATCCGCTTCTTCAGGCAATATCAAAGACAAATTTTTGATAGACTTAGTAGATAAATTCTTTTCCATACTATTTGAGTTTGTCAGAAATAATTGTGACAGGAGATACTGAAATCGTTGCGCTATTGTTTTAACAGTAGTATTGTCAAATAAACCATGCGAGCAGGAGAATCGACAGGAAAGTTTATGATCATCTGATGTCGGATTGTACAGGAACATTATTGAGAAGTCAAACTGAGAAATTTCATCTGGTTGTTCGATTAACATTTTTTCTAAGCATACATCACCTATAGAATATCGATCAATATTTGTAGACACCGGTAAGAAATTAAATACGATCTCAAGAAATGGAACATCCAATTGATTAAGTCGAAAATCAGTAAGTATATGCTGAAGTGGATAATGAGAATGCTCAAGAATTGATAAACATTTCTCTTGTACATATTTAACTACTTCATCAAATGACCAATGAGAATTGAGTTGTACACAATATGGCAACGTTGAAACAAACATGCCGATCATATTTTCTAATTCACTTCGATATCGATTAGCATTAATAGATGCAATGCATAAATCAGTTTCTCCATGAGTTAGCTTGAAGAGAAACACATAAAATGCAGTCAAACCAAGCTGAAAAGGTGTAATTTGATGTAAGGAAGCATAATTAAGAAACATCATTGACAGCTCCTTATCAAAAGAAATTTGAGCTACCGACGCTAAGCCTGATCTTTGAACAGTTGGCAAACGATGTCTATCAAATGGTAGCTTTAATGCACGTTTGAGATTAAATCTTTCCAGTTGAGAATACCAAAAGCTACGAGATGATGTCATATCCATAATCCGTTCATGAACAGCATAATCAATATATTGCACTGATTGTTCATCAAGTGAAACTGTCATGTTATTACTATAAGCATTATAGAAATCATTCAGCAGGATTGGTATAGAAGTTCCATCAACTGCTGCATGATGGAAATATAATACAAGAATATCAGACTTTTCAAGAGAATCTGTGTGAGCAGTTTCATGCGTAGTCTTCTGCTGTTGAAGTATCTGACAACTAAAAACTCGACCACTGAACAAATCGAACAGATCAGGATTGATAACCGTTCGATAAATAATATTTTGAAGTTCATTGTCACTTTCGAAATTTTGCTGATCAAGAAATGTAAATGTCTTGTGATTATCAGTGACATATTGCTGTAGTGTACTATCATCATTATTAAACACGAGTGAAGTACGCAATATTTCATGTTTCCTCAAAACCAATTGGACAGCTTGTAGTACTCGATTTATTGATAAAATACCTTCGGTAACTCGTAGTGCAACAAAATTATTATAGAGACTATGTTTATTAGAGAATCGAATTTTTTCATCCAAAAATATACGTTCTTGAGCAAATGATGCCATACCTGAAAATGCAATAACAAAACATTTTAGTTTATTTTAATAGTTAATATTAGAGATTTTTACTTTGATTAATGTGCAGAGTATACCATTGTTCCCTTCGAATATCATCAGTCTTAACTGTCCTTAATAACTTTGCATGCTGTTGAATAGTTGGTTGTCCAAGAAATGGGCTAACAGATAATGTACGACTATCGAAACCAAAGATAGTTTGATAACGATGATAAAGCTCAATAAACACACGAGAATGACCTCCGATAGTAAAGAAGTTTGTAGTTGTTGGTATATGTTGTCCACTGCGCTGCAGCACTTGGCACCAAATATCATACACATTTTTTTCTACTGGATTGACTGGTTTATCAAGTTCACTTAGTGATGGCATAGTTGACGATGAACAGTGAGGTGATGGAAGTAGTTTTCGATCTATTTTTCCATTTTGATTCAGAGGTAATTTATCAAGAATAATAAAGAATGATGGAATCATATGTGGTGGAAGATGAGATTGGCAATGTTGACGTAGTTGTTCTTCTCTGATATGAGAAGCTTGAACATATGTAACTAAGTAATTATCAGTCCACTTCATGACAACACAAGCAGAGATGGATGTAATGTTAAGTAAACATCGTTCGATTTCACCAAGTTCAATTCGTTGTCCATGCAGTTTGATTTGATGATCTTTTCTTCCTTGATAATGAAGAAGTCCATTATTATTGATGGTAACAAGATCACCTGTCCGATAGTATAGTTGACCATCTATTTCAACAATAGCTGTAGCTGTCAAATCATCACGACCAAGATAACCAGCAAAGACACCTGCTCCTCCCACAAACAGTTCACCTTCTTGAGCGGTGGCAGTTGATTGTAAATATTCATTCATAATCATACATCGGTAATTATAAAATGGTCTGCCGATTGGTATGCTCTGTGTATCATTTGTAACATTCACACAATGAAGTGTAGAACCTATAGTTGCTTCAGCTGGGCCATACAAATTCCACAGAACACAGTTTGTTATACCGATTTTCACAAACAAATCAATTAAAGGAACAGAAAAAGGTTCACCTATAACAATAAACATACACTGAATAAGTGAACGAAATTAATTCGGAAGTCACTCACCACTGCTGCACAGTGATCGAAGATGCTTCAAAGCATTCGGATTGTTGTTTTCCACGACAGAAGTAAAAAAATCGTGCAGTAAACTTGGTACAGTATGTAGATATGTAATTTGTTTGTTCTCTAACACTCTGGATAAATAATCGAAATCAATAGTTCCGCCTGGATGAAGCATAATTAATGTGCCTCCAACCGTTAATGTACCAAGTATTTCTTGAACATGAATATCAAATGAACATCGTGTCATTTGTACAACTGTATCATCTTTATTAAATGAGTTAATATAAACCAAAGAATTGATACAATCAATAAAGTTCTTATGTCGAACTTGAACCTGTGAAAGAACATGAAAATCAATCCAAAATTAGAAAACGAAGCGTCAACGAACCGCTTTGGGTGTTCCCGTTGAACCACTAGTAAAAATAATATAGGCCATCTCTTTGCCTTTTACTCCCACACTCGAAAGATAATTATAATCCGTTTGACTATCCATATTATTAATATTTATCACTAAATTAATATTAAGTGGAACAATATTATGATCGAATTTAATCTTGGTTAAATAATGAACAAGAACAAGACGACTTTGTGTTTGTTTTGTGAGTGCATGCAAACGATGTTGTGGATCTCGAGGTGATAACGGGCAATAAACACCACCAGCCATTTCAATTCCCATAATGCCAATCACCTAATCAAAAATCATTCTCAAACTCACATTAATAGAGTTACTCATCCTAGATAACTTACCATTGATAAACTTCGCTCAACACATTGACAAACTATTTCACCTGGAGTGATAAGATATTCATTAAGAAGAGTTATAGATAACACTTGGACACAATGCAGAAGTTCAGAATATGTCAATGATTGTTCATCTAGTTCAACAGCTAGTTTTTGTGGATGTTTCATTACTTGATTCACAAATTCATGATGGATACAAGTGCGAGGAGATGGAAATGATATTTGTGTATTATTCAATGATTGCATTAGATATTGTTCATTTGATAATGTTAATGATAATTCATAGATAGGTTGGTTTATTTGACTGTCGACAATAGATGCAGATAATTGATATATGATGGAATGAAATCGTTGTGAAATGTTCTCCGCTGTCTCTCGATTGAACAAGTCAAGTGATGCATTGATTGTACATGACAGTTGATTCATATCGATATTATGCCGAATACTAAGAATGAAGTCAAACTTGTTCATGATGTCATCTTCACTAATCTTGTTCGAAATAGGCATCACAGAGAGATGACTGTCGCCTATAATCAGGTCATTACCAAGATCTTGTGGTGAATATTGAATGTACTCGAATGATGTATCAAGAAATGCAGATTTCGAAGCATGTGGATGTTGATCTAGGAGACGTCGAAGAGGAAAATAAGAGTATTTACGACTGTTAGTTAGTATCTCTTGAACATGATTAACAAGTTTATGTAGAAACCATTGTGGATCTAATTGACATCGCAAGGGCATAGCATTGACAAACATACCAATCACTGATCTAAGTTCATCTCTGTATCGACCATCTACGTTCATTCCAATGCATAGATCTGTTTCTCCATTCGTCAGTTTAAACAGAAAGATAAAATACAGAGATAATGCTAGATGTTCCAGTGCGATGTTTTGTGACGATGTGTACTGGAGGAAAGTGTCACAAAGATCTCGATCTAAATCGAATGAAATAGATGTTCCAAAACTAGATCGGTATTCATTCGTAGGTCGATATCGATCATATGGCAATGAGAGAGACTGATCTAGTTTGTAATCATGCAGAGCATCATGCCAGAATATGCTTGCACCAATCATAGCCATGTGTTGTTCCATGATAGCATCTAAAAAAGAGAGAAAGACATGATATGATTATAAAAAGAGAAGTATGGATAGTTACAGTCGAGATAGCGAAGTCTGATGGTGCTGTCATCATTGAGTAGCTGACTTGTGGTGTATGCTTGATGAAGATCATGGAGAAATATCTTCATTGATGGACAGTCGAACGAGGCATGATGAAAGTTGAAGATGATGATATCGTTATCGGAGATAAGATCATTAGTAGAAACTTGTTTATAACGAACAAGATGACATCGGAAGACAAGACCCTGAGCAAGATCGAAAATATGAGGATTATGTGTCTCATTGTGTATAATTTCATCCAATTGTTCATTTGTTTCATAAATGCTTTCGACTATAGAAAATCGATTGCTTTTATGATTCAGTTGGTCAACAACTCGTTGTGTAAGAATGTTTTTTGTAGTATCAAAAACAAATGATGTTCTTAGAGATTGATGTTTTTCAACAACAAGATGGAGTGCATAGCAAAGCTGCTGAACAGACAAGGTATGATCAGCTGAAAGACGATAGCAAAATACCATATTGTATGTTGCCAATTGTGATTCATCCAAATGCAGACGACGTTCTTCATTGAGCCATATTTGGTGTTGAGCATATGAAGCTGGTTCTACGATAGTCACATATTATTCTTACACACTTATTAAGTTTATTCTCACAGTTAAATACTCGAATCTCTCGCAAATAGCTGAAGTTATACATTTTTATGTTCGAAGGGGTTTAGAATATTTCTACAAGTTATGCATCATGTAAGAGCTTTAATTCATGCAGATGTGTAAAGAGGAATTAGAAACGAGTTTTCTTCGAAGCACTTACTTATTTCAGAGAAATGTCGTAATGATTCGATGACGTTTGATAAAGTTTCAACGTTCATTGGTAAAAGAGAAAGATTTCCAATTTTTTCAAAACTTGGGTCGAAACCAATGGTTTTTTTATTTTCAGTGAAGATGTGTGAAAGTATATTCTGAAAATATCGACCAATGTTGGACACCGTCACTTTATCATAACAATCAGCGCTACATTCGAAAATGCAATAAGTCGTTTGACTGGACTGATTATGGATCAGTTTTAAATTCATATCATGAGAAGCAATACCATTGCCATGTAGCCAAGATTGTTCAGTATATAAACTTAATGTCACATCATTTGTCTTGGCTATCGATTTCATTTCACTAGTTGAAGAAGAGTGAGTTTCTTCATATTGAAAATGTAATGGAATCTTGCTTGAACATAACTCGCTATTGCCCCTGATGATCTGTTGATAAGGTAGTTGACAGTGATTAAGAATGTCCATGTCCAATTGATAAATTCGCTGTACCAAGTTAATAAAGCTTTCATTTGCATTAATTTTTATACGATATGGTAATAAATTCGCAAACGTACCAATCATGCATTTTGTATCAACCAATGATCGATTTTTTGTAGGACAGGTCACACACAAGTCACTAATAGTACCATCATTGAGTTCATAAATAAAAAGAAAGAAGCACGCTAATGTTGTATGAGACATAGACAAATTATGTAATGATGCAAATTCCATTTGAGCTTTGACAAGTATCGAATCCAGTATAAACGATGTACTATGCCCTTCTCCAGAACGCTTTCTTGTGTCGAATGGGTGCGTAAATGGTGTCGGATAGTTTGCATCAAGGCTGTAGTCATCAATCATTTTTGACCAAAACTGTTGGGCTCTTCGTATTTGAGAGTCTTCGGGAATATTAACGAATTGTTGATGCTCATGCAGACTGAAACTGATATATTGTAACCTTTCAACATCCACTTCCATTTGATCGTATGCTTTTGTAAATGCAACAAGAAACGGACTGATAGAATTATAATCGAATGCTACACCATGAAATATAAAAATAACCAAATCTTGAGGATATAATTTCTCCATGTCATCGTCAGATCCCATCTTAACTAGATGACAACGAATAACTAAACCATGTTCTAATTCAGCAAAATGCTTGACTGATTCATTCCTAAGTAGATCAGCAACTTCATCAAGACCTTGTATATCGTTTGCTGTTATTTCAAGGGAGTAAGCGTTATTGTTGTCCAAAGATTGCACTGCTTGGACCAACATATTACGATTTTTATCGAAGTAAAGTGCAGTTCGAAATATTTCATGCTGTTCAAGAACAGCAACAACGGCCGAACGAATGCGCTCAATTGACATTGAGCCATGTTTAATCACTAAAGGTAAAACAAAATTATGCATAGCAGGTGAGATTGATGGATCGTGATGGATCTTTTCATCGAACCATATCCGTTCTTGTGCAAAGGATGCAGCACTTTGCGAACACCCAGCAGTAGGAATAGCTGATGATGCTGGTGTAAGCATCATTTTTTGTTCTTGAACCTTTTGTAATAAAGCCATTTCCATCATTGTTGACATTTTGTATTCTAATTTGGTAAGTGGTAGAAGCCTAATAAACAAGTACTGTGAGAAATAGAATTATCTGAAAAGAATAAAGCAAATATAATTGTTCTCATCGACACTCATATCAAATCAAACAAAGAAATCAGAACTATACGATATTCTGTTACGAAATTACATTAAAAATAAAATTAATGTGAATGTTTTGCATTACCCATGCTGTAATGATCGTAGTTACTTCATCAGATGAAAACCTTCATAGTCATTGATGGCGATTTTTTCGCATTTTTCCATATAAATATCAAAGCCTCCTACATAAGATATAAAGACTCGTGGTTTTCCAGAGATATTTGCTCCGTTGTAGATTGGCTTGGATGTTCAAAAAAAGCGTATTTTCGACAACATCATTTACATGTTTAACCCAAGTGTTTTCTACCTCTAGAGTAGATTCTATCATATTGATATCATGCGTTTGTAGATATTCCAAACATTTTGTTATCTATTTAACATGTTGTTCGATATGTGGAACCATATTAGCTAAGTCAGATGGAGCACCGGAACCATTAATTGAAGATAAGTTTGGAAAGTCAACGATCATCAGACCTAAATAATACGGATACAAGCAAGCAGACAATTTATGTTTGCAAGACTCTTCTCTACGAGAAAGAGAATATTAAAATTTTCCTTTTACCATTCTATATATTGAGAAAATATTCTCTATTAATAAAAAGAAAATCGAATATATACCTGATAAAGAGCAATGCTAATACGGTCTTGTTCAAAATCTTAAATTGATGGTAGATTTAAAATAGGGGGTAAACGTGCTTTTAATAAGTGAATATTATCATGAGTTAATGAAATATTTAATTTTTGAAAAATATTTTCTGATTTATCATGCCATTATTTATTTAATTGTTCTGTAAAAAGATAGAATTGATATTGTAGAGTTTTTTGTTGTGATGAATAATCATTAAAATGAAAATTTATTTTTGAATATTAATTTGATAAAACCATTGAAGATTAAATTGACTTGAATTTTGTGGAATTTCAAATCGATTTTCATTTAATTTAATTTAATTGTACTTTTTGATGATATTTGTTGGAGTAATTCATTAAATAATTTTGTTACTAATGATGAATGTGTTGGAAACGTCATTTTAATTAAATTTTTCATTAGGGTTTGATGTTTATTAGTTTTAATTTTATTGAATAATATGATATTATTATGAAATAATTATTACCACTGTTGGTGTGCCTGTTGAACTATTAGTAAAGATTACAAAAGCGACATTTTAGAGTTTATTGTGAAAGTTGAAAATAGATCTAAATAATTTGTATTGATTGTTTCATTATTATTATTTATTATTATTGTATTAATATTAATTATCATCGTTTGCTCTTTAAATTTATTATGTGTTGTTGAATCTACTAGAACTAGATTATTTTGAGTTTGTTCGATAAGAGATTGAAGACGATGTTCATGATCTCGCGAGGTGATAATGGACAATAGGAACCACCAGCCATAATAATAGATAACATACAAATAAACTATAATATAACAATAATTAATTAAATACAAAATAGTTCGCTTTAGAAGATAACTTACCATTGATATACTACGATCTATACATTGACATACAACATTACCAGGAATATAATTTTAGTTTGTTCAAAACTCAAGAGATAAACATTGTGCATAATATAATAATTCATTATAAGTAAGAGATTGTTCATCAAGTTCTATGGCTATCTTTTGTGATTGTTTATTTACTTGCTGAATAGATTCATATTGCAAACAATGAGTAGATGAAGAAAATAAAGTTTGAGGATTATTAATTGATTCCATAAGAATTTTTTCATTAGGTAATATTATTGAAGATTCATGAATCGATTGACAAGTTTCATTTATTGAATCTGACGGGAAAAGTTGTTGAAGTAAAATTTGAAATCGTTGTTCAATTTTATATATTGTTGATGGATTGAACAAATCAAGAGATGCCTCGATTGAACATAATAATTGATCGGTTATTGTATCATGTATAATACTAAGAGAAAAATCAAATTTACTTGTTATTTCATCTGTATGTATTTGAATTGAATAGGGCATAGTATAAATAGGAACACCACCTACTGTCACTTCATCATGATTATGTTCAGTTGAAAAAGAAACAAATTCAAAGAATACATCAAGAAATGTAGGACGAGAAATATGTGGATGTTGAGCAAGAATCCGTTGAAGAGGAGAATAAGAATGTTCGAATGTTTGTGTTGCTATTGTTTGTACATGTTTTTCAAATTCATGAAATGAATGATTAGAATTAATTTGACATCGCATTGGAAGTGCATTAACAAACATTCCAATAATTGACATTAATTCAGGTTTCGAACGACCATAGTTATTCATAACAATACATATATCATTTTCATTATTGGCTAATTTAAATAAGAATGTATAATAAGAAGCAAGTGCTAAATATTCAAGTTTAATATTATATGTTGAAGCATAGGTTAGAAATGCTTTTGAAAGATCATTGTCAAATTGAAATGAAATTGAAGTTCCACGACCTGTACGATGCTCATCGGAAACATGATGTCGATCAAATGGTAATTGTAAAGGTCGATCGATTTCACAATCACGAAGAGCATCAAGCCAAAAAGCATTGGCAGCTGTCATCGGCATTTGTTGTTCAGCCACAGCATCTTAAATAAAATGAAAAGTATGTCAGTATAAGATATAAAAACAATAAACAAAATAAGTTAACATACAATCAAGATAACGCAAAGTTGTATTATCATCATTTTCCAAGTAACCCATTGTATATGCTTGATCAAGATCTTGACAAAACATTTTCATTGATGGAAAATCAAACAAAGCATGATGAAAATTAAAGATAAGCGCATCTTTTTCGCAAATTATTCCTTTTTGAGAACTGTTTTTATAATAAACAACATGACATCGACAAACAATACCAATTAATAGATTAAAATTATTTGGATTCCCACGTTCATTATGCATAATTTTATTGAGATCTTCATCTGTTTCGAAAGTACTTTCAATAAATGTAAATAATTCTTTATTATCAGTATGATCAATAATCTTTTGCATTAATATATTTTTATTTGTATCGAAATAGAGTGATGTACGAAGAGCAGAATGTTTCATAAGAATATGTTGTAAAGCTTGACGAAGTTTAGATATTGATAGAGTACCACCTGATGAAAGTCGATGAAGAAAAGGCATATTATATATGGCAACTTGAGAATTTTTTGAATCAAAACGAATTCGTTCATCAAGCCAAATACGTGCTTGAGCATATGATGCTGGTGCTATATAATAATAATAAGAACATTAAAAGATGAATATACTTAATTATAATGGGAATGGATAAGGATCTAAGTGTGAATCCTGTACATGCATATTTCTATCGTCTAATAATTTTCTCAAATACATTAAAGACATATATTTACCTTCATTCATAATATCTGGTTGTCGACAAAAAACTATTCGTTCCATTTCATAAACTTCTTCTGGTAAAATAAGACTAAGTTTAGTTATAGGTGAAACAAGAATATCAGTTTGATTAATATTAGAATCCATTGAAAATAGTTGTTCAATAAGATATTCAAATCGTCGAGCAATTTTTGTAACTGTCATATCTTCGAATAGATCATGTGAACAAACAAAACGACATGATAACATCTCATCATTTGACATTGGATTATAAATAAATGTTAATGCAAAATCAAATTTAGCAATTTCAATGGATTGTTTTAATTCAATTGGTTTTAAACTGACATCATCTAAAGATAATTGATCAATATCAGGAGATCGAGTAATAAAATCAAATACTGTTTGAAGAAAAGCAACATTAGATTGATTAGCATGAATATCAGTTAGAATATTTTGTAATGGATAATGAGAATGTTCAAGAATTGATATACATTTATCTTGTACTTGTTTAACAAGTTCATTAAATGACCAATTAGAATTAAGTTTCATACGATATGGTAATGTTGAAATAAACATTCCCATCATATTTTGTAATTCAGTTTTATATCGATTTGCATTATGACAAGAAATACATAAATCATTTTGATCTTGAGTTAATTTAAATAGGAAAATATAAAATAATGCCATACCTAATTGAAATGGAGTAGTTTGATGTGTAGAAACATAATTAAGAAATGATTTTGAAATATTTTTATTAAAGAAATCTGAGTAATTGAAGCAAAACCAGATCGTTGATCATTAGATAAACAATGTTGATCAGTCGATAATGATAATCGATGTTCAAAATCATAGTCTTTCAATTGTAGAAGCCAAAAATCACGTGATGGTTTCATATCAATTAAACGTTCGTGAACAGAATAATCAATATATTGTAATAAATCTTCGTCACCTGTCCATTTTACATTTGTATTATAAGCAAAACAAAGGTCATTTAGAAAAAGTTGATAAGCTGAACGATCTGTTGCAGCATGATGAAATGCTATAAGAAGAATATCAGAATCTGTAATGAATCTATTATTATCATTATTATTATTATTATTATTATTATTAGATACGATTTCTTGTCGAAGTACTTCACAATGAAAAACAAGACCAGTGGATAAATCAAATAAATTAGGATTAATAGTTGTTTGATAGAGAATATCTTGCAGTTCATTTTCATTTTTAAATGTTTGATTGGGAACAAGTTGAAATATACGATGCTTATTATCAATATGTTGTTCAAGAATACCATTATCATTGTTGAAAGTGAGAAATGTACGTAATATTTTATGTTTATTTAAAATATATTCAATAGCTTCTAATAGACGATCTATTGATATTGAACCTTGAATAATTTTTAAAGCAGTCAATTCATTGTAGATAGTAATTTTGTTAGAAAAACGCATTTGTTCATCAAGAAAAATACGTTCTTGAGCAAAAGATGCAATACCTAAAGATTTTCATTATCAATGAGAGAGAGAAAAAAACAACATTTTAGTTTATTTTTTTGAATATTAACATTACAATTTCGTATTACCTTGATTGACATGTAGTGTATGCCAATGTTCTGATTTCATTTGATTGATCGTAATAGATTGAAGTAATTGTGAATGTTGAAGAATAGTTGATTGTTGAAGAAATAAGGCAATAGAAAGTACACGATTATCAAAATCATATAATTGTTGATATCGATGATAGAGTTCAATAAATAAAAGTGAATGACCACCAATACTAAAGAAATTTGCAGTTATTGAAATTTGTTGTCCAATACATCGAAGAATTTCACACCAGATATCATGAATCTGTTTTTGTAATTGATTTTGTGGAAGATTAGATCTGTTTTCTAATCCTGTTGTTGATGATGATGATGATGATGAGAGAGTCAATAATGATAAATCCGGTGGTGGAAGACGTTTTCGATCTACTTTTCCATTTGGACTCAAAGGTAGTTTTTCAAGTATAACAAATATTGATGGAATCATATGTGATGGTACATTAGATTGACAATGATGACGTAACTGTTCAACATTAATCTTATCACTTTGAACATAAGCAATAAGATGATTATCATCCCATTTGATAACAGCACATGTAGTAATGGATGTTAACATAAGTAAACATTGTATAATTTCTTGTAATTCAATACGTTGTCCACGTAATTTCACTTGAAAATCACTTTGACCGACATAATGAATCAATCCATTGCTATCCATTTGAACAAGATCACCTGTTTTATAAAATATTTGCTCATTAATATTAATCATTACTTTAGCTGTTGAATCATCACGACCAAGATATCCAACAACTAATTCTCCTTCTTGTTCGATACCAACAGTTTGTAAGAACTTGTTTAGTATTAAAAATTGATAATTGGGAAGAGATTGACCTATGGGAATATCTGTTTGATCTTTATTTAGATCAATCAGATGACTGGTACAATTAATAGTAAGTTCAGCTGGACCATAATGATTTCGAATTCGACATTCACTTCTCACTTGACTTTTTAATAGATTAACTAATTTATTGTTGAGAACTTCACCTGTGATAGAATAAGTCAAAAAGAATATGATAATAATATAACATAATAATTCTAAAATAACAATGACTAACCACCACTACATACAGTACGTAACCATTGTACTGAAGATTTTTGATTAGTAGTATTGAGAAAATGAAATAGACTATTCCATAAATATGGAACAGTATGCATAGTAGTGATCTGTTTTTCATTCAATATTCCTGCAAGATAATCTAAATCCATATGACCTTCTGGTGGAAGCATTATTAATGTAGCTCCAATAGTTAGTGTACCAACAAGACTTAATAGATGATTATCAAAAGAACATCGAACCATCTGTATGATTGTATCAGTTTTTGTTAATATATCAGCATAAACAAATAAGCGTAAAAGTTGAGTGAAATTTCGATGACGTAGTTGAACCTAAAGAGAATATTTCCTAATGTTATTGGTACATCTAAAGTTTGATTCAGATGAATACTAGTAGAATTTTCTTCATTATTTATAATTGTATCAATATTTAAAGTTATAATATCGATTTCAAAAAGAATACGTGTAGACGAATGAACAAGAACTAAATGACTTTGACTTTCTTTCACAAGAATTTGCAGACGTTGTGAAGGATCTTGTGATGATAAAGGATAATAGGCACCACCAGCCATAATAATTGATAAAATGTCAATGACCTAAAGAGAAATAAAGAATATATTATATACATATTATTATAAACAATATTTTGTCAATATATTTACCATAGATAAACTTCGCTCTACACATTGACAAATAATATCACCCGATTTCACATTGTATTGATTTAATTAGACGAGAGAAAGTTGTTGAACATAATATAAAAGTTCTGTATATGTTAATGATTGTTCATCAAGTTCAACAGCTATTTGTTGTGGATGTTGTATTACTTGATAAATAAATTCATGATGCATACGGGTGCCAGAAGGAAACAATGCTTGTGTAATTGTTCATTGACTGTGTAAGCAATCTTTCATTTGATAACATTATTGACATTTCATAGATTGATTTATTCTTCATTATATCATTGACAGATGTAAAGAGATCCTATAATATTGAATGAAATTGTTGTGAAATCTTATTTATTGTCTCTTGATTGAATAAATCGAGTGATGCATTAATTATACATGAGAATTGATTTATGTTGAGATCATATTGAAAAGTAAGAATGAAATCAAACTTGTTTACACCTTCATCTTCATCCATTGCAATTGATAATGGAATACTACAAAGTTCACTATCACCAATCATTATTTACTTCTCAATAGTAATAAAATCAAAAGATATATCAAGAAATGTAGGCTTTGAACAATCAGAATGTTGTGCAAGAATATGTTGAAAAGGAAAATATGAATATTTCATACCATTTGTTGCCATTTCTTGAACATATTCAACTAGTTCATGAAATGAACCATCACGATCTAACTGAAATCGTAATGGAATAAGATTTTCATATAATCCAATGATTGATTTAAGTTCATCTTTATATCGAGTATGTGTATTCATTCCAATACACATATCTCTTTTTCCATTAGTTAACTTAAATAAGAACATATAATAAGCGACAAGTGCTAGATGTTGAGGTTCTATATTGTTTGTTAATGCATAGTTAACAAAATCATATGAAAGATCTTGACCAAAATCAAATGAGATTGATGTTCCACGGCCACTTCGATGTTCATTTGAGAGACGATGTCGATCATAGGGCAATGATTGATAGCGAACCTTGTTTGATTATCAATGGTGCCAAAATATTGTAAACAGGCAGGTCTGAAGAATGAAAATAAAGTTGTTCATGAAGCCAAATTCGTTGTTGAACAAATGAAGCAACAACTTCTGTTCGTCCCGAAGTCCTAAGTTGCGGTTCTTTATGTACATTTGGTCCTGCTATGATACCCTTGCGTGAAAGCATTGTATAATAAAGAAATAAATCCTTAATATAAAATAAGTAGCTTAATAGAATCTACAAATTAAAGGAAGAAGATGAGAAAAAGTAAATAAATGTTTCAAAATATGAAATAAGAATATGATCACATCATGTGAAAATTATATTATTATCAAAAGTGCAGTCTCTTAATAATACTTCGAAATGCAACAAGAGAATTGATTGAGTAGCTATGATTTTATATCAGATAATACAAAAGAATATTAATTTAATGTTGTTAGTAAGTTAACTAATTATTATAGCTTTTTACAAAAAAAGATTTCTACAACAAATAATATATTATCATAAGTAAATGTAGAATAATACTGATACTGTTTCCTATTAATCGTATTTATGAAGGATGTCTTTGAAATAACAAGTTACAGTAAATTATTATACATACAGTGATTATAAAATAGTGAAATAGTCTGACAACAGGATTCTTCTTATCTTACTCTAGTGCAAAGATTAATGAATTTCTAACGATTCATATTCATATAATCTTGAAGTAGATACGAAAACACCTTACCATTTTCAATTTCTATGCTACTAAAGAGACTTTATTTTTTTTGTATCGAAAAAAACAGTTTTATAAATAATATGAAAATAATTTTTAGTATGCTTTCTCTACTTGAATAATCAATAATTCTGTTTTAAAGAGTTCGTTTCAAAGGAACTAAGTCTATTTTTATAAAATATTAAGTTACTTTAAAAATTCAAATTTCGAAATCAAAAGAATTACTATAGAATTTTTCATGAAAAACCTTAGTATTGCAGTTTCATTTGTAAATCTTAATAAGAATTTATATTATAAAATCATGCCCAACTAAGGTTTTTTGTCAAAATTTTATAGAAAAACTTACTGATTTCGAGTTGTAATTTATTAAAGTAGTTTTAAGTGAAAAACTTCTACAGCAGATCACAGCTTCTATTCTTTAGAATCGCTTTCTTTCAACAAGAGTTGCTAATTGCTCAAAGAAACCTACTTTATGTAAGAAATTTTGACAATATATGTTTGCAAGACTCTTGTCTACGAGAAAGAGAATATTGAATTTTTTCTTCTATCACTCTATATATTGAGAAAATGTTCTTTATTAACCCTTTCGGGACCAACTTTTTTTTTTATCTTTTTAATGATCGGTGTATCATTTTATAACTATCT
>CAJNOI010000203.1:0-20855 GCA_905250115.1 Adineta steineri
AGCAGATGCACTTTTCTTAAAAGATTCAATGATGACATTTACTTCGTGTTCAACTTGTGTATCAGGAAGAAGATAAATAGTAACAAATTCGTTACTACTGACATCATTTTCAGTATGATTAACTATGTCTTGAGCCAATGAACAAAAACTGGACAAAATTTCAAACTAAATAAAAACAAAATTAATCTTGAGAGTGAGTGTAGGAATGAAGGAAGGGTGAGAATGAGATGAGCGTGTGCCTAAATTCATCTTTTCTGGACACAGTATTTCTTGTTTTTGAATGAGGTAAATTCTTTTGTTTGTCCTCATATAATATAAATCAATTCTGAAACTAGAATACTAAATCTCTTATGAAGAACTGTGCGACAATCAGCTCAATAATTGTTTTTGAGTAACTAATATTAACCTACCTGAGAACTAGCTGTTGTTCGAAAATCCGACACTCCATATCGACTTGCATTCGATAAATATAATGCATGAATCCATTCTTGACTAACGAAACGACTCGAACAAACAGGATGGACTTTGATTGTATTGGAAACAAAATTTTTATAAGATATGCTGGTTGATGAACATGGACATGAAAGAGTTTTGTTATGTCTAGAGTAAAGTTCATTGAATTTGACAGGTGTAATATTAGAGACAGTAACTGTTGAAGATTCTATCTGCATCATAGTAGCGTAGAAAATCATATATAAAGACACTGAAATAAATAAGAAAAATTATGCAACTACTTTTATTTGATACAGTTAGAAAGCTTGAGGGTGTGGGAGCGATCTCTAACTGATATCCACACTCACACCCACCCTCAAACGAAAAACGTGTATGTGACTTACCCACGAGTAGAAGAACGTACAACCAAGTTTTATATTTTTGATGTTTAAGAACAATTGCTGGATCTTGTACTTCATCATCGTCATGATACTCATCTTCTTCGAGCATAAAGAGATTATAATCGAATACTTTTCGAATAAGCCAATGAAATAAAGACTTGAGATTCATTCTTCAAAGAATCAACTTTTTGAAGAGTGTAATATTTGTTTTTGATTACTTCAAAAGTCACAAGAATAGTTTACTGTAAAAATGAAAATTTATTATGCAAAACCGTTATCAACGAATAGGTAGCAAAATAAAGAAATAACTAAAAATATTTTTAAGATTAACCAAGGGCAGGTATTCTCAAACAGTGAAATACATGTTGGGTGTCGGTAGTATTGAGCGTGGGTGTGTTTATTGTATTTATCTTGTACTCACACCCACACCCTCAACATGTACATGTATATGAATCTGGAAAACTGTCAATATATTCAGATTAGTACACTTAAAAACCATCGACCAAACATCATCAAACCCTCAAGATGGCGAATATTGTCGGAAGGTGAAAAATCTGACAAATCTAGCAATATCACTCCGCTGACATGTCACAGAAAATCTTCGGATGGCTCGACGATTTATAGGAATGGTACGATGCTATATTCCACAGATATCTAACTAAAAATGCAAGTTCCGATAAAAATGATGTTGAGCAGTAGAAAATGGACTGTTGTGTCTTCACTATCAAAACAACTTTATTAGAGTTGATTGATATTTTGTTTCATATACTGGAATCTTGTAGCACTAATGTAGAAAGTCTTAATATGTGTTCACGAATTACATTTCGTTTATGATTACATTATTGCATTGGATTTTAACAACATACTCACAGAAATGAATCGAAGAATACTGTGGAAATATGACAAACAACACGATCAACACTGAATTTGAATAGAATGAGCATTCTCTTGAACACTCATATAATGACAAACTGTGATCGATCGTATTCATATAACTTATTTCTATTATAATAAATTAAAAAAAACGTTTACGTGACTACATGATATTTTTGATTGTTTGGTAATAAATGATGATGGATGTTAAACTTGTTTTTAATTCCGGCATGCATCTTATTATTATAATATGTTTTTATATAGAAATTTGTCCGTGGAATACAACTTTTAAATGAAGATAGGAAAAGATCTAAAGGATGGATGTGGATGAGGGCGAGGTGCGTAAGAGGTGTTCTCAGTCTAGCACATCCTCGCTTATAGCCTTACTTCATTCACACCTACACTCTAATTTTTTCATTGTATTCTTGATGGAATATCGAGAATCACGCTTCTTATCATATTTACTTAGCTCATGGTGAAAAAGAACAGTATGCAGCAAAATCTGTATTATTTGTTGTTGCAATATTTTGCTCTTCCTAACGAATATTAAACGTCGATTTGATTGTAATGAGTACATGTCTTATACAATGTCTTTTTCTACTGCATCCCGATTAATAAGCATACGCCACTCTCTGCTTCTTCTATATTTTCTTACAGGTAATCTTATTGCGATTTATTTTTCATTCTGGGTTTGGATATTAATGTGATACAAATATGATATTCATGCCCACATCCACCCTCAAACGAAGGTAATTGTTTATAGGATTAAATACACAACCTCTTTTAAACACGTTATATTATGCATTTATCAATGAATAAGACTTTTGATCATTTCTTGATTCATCCACACCCCATATCGAAGATCCATAAAGTTTAATGAAAACAACTCAGAATGAAATAATATCAATTGATTAAACATCTTTTATTTATTTGAGAATTTGACATTGAATACTCAAAGCATTTCAAACAATAAAACATTACAACTTGTTTAATTTTATATATTTTGATAAATTAATTCAATTACAAATTATTTCTTTACTAATAAAATAGATTTCATTTAGACACCATTTATATTTACTATTGATGAAAAATATCAAAGGTTTCTTATTTCTTTCAAAATACATTTCATATTGCTCATCAGATGAACCGAATAGGAATAAAATCAATATATCTGTGATAAGTGTAGATTAACAGAAAAATGGTTGATTCAACATGATTCCAAAGATTCTACGACCTCGAAGCAGGTGTGTTCTCCTTGGCGATTTCACTTCTTAGAATTCACTGTTTTGGATGAATGTGAGTTTCTTTTCTTTACCGACATTCATCCTCAAGATAGTTTCCACGAATTCTAAAAAAGATTTCTCTTTTGTCTTCCTACTATTGAATTCGTTATAAAATGCATCTATGGTCAGCGTACATCGGATCCAAGCGTTTATATTCTGTTGGCCTGGTTCACGATTAACTTCGATCTCAAATGCAGTTATTTTTAGTTAAATGGATAAAGAGAAATAAATACGAGACGAAAGAAAGACTTTCATACATGATTATGATCATTTCATATGTAACAAAATAGGCGTGTTTAAAATAAGTTACCAAATATTCGACAATAATCGAATGAAAATCTGACTAAACCTTATAATATATCCAATAATTATTCATATAGTCGAAGAAATATCAGAACAAGTGCCGAAATATTCAATACTAACTCAGCTCATTAAATAGTTCTCCAATTCCGTGTTTTAATATTGAACGCCATCCGGAATTTAAACGATTTGATCCTCATTCAAACTGAAATTCAAATTTGCTGCATGTCTGATCTACACTCCCTGCGCTTTGAAAGTAATAGGTGCAATACGAATCGCGGAAGGTGTGGGTTCGAGTCAAGGGTGCCACATTTCCCTTACTATTACTAGTAAGTGGTTACTGTTACCAGGTAAGTGGTGGGTGATCATTATTATCACTCCGTAATCAACAATTAATAGTAAAACCAGTGACTAATCACTGTTAAATATGATATTTTCAATTATGAAAACACTTACTGTTACCTTGGTAAGTGGAAGTGATAGTAACAGGTAATATGACACCCCTGGTTCGAGTTCCACGAGGATTATTTTTTTCTCGATCCGCACATGTTTTTCTTTCCTTTTCTTCCTATATAAAGATTTGTTTTTATCTTGTGCAAGGAAGGAAGAAATCCATTCGAGATAAATAATTTTATCATCAGTTGGAAAGTAAACAAGTAATTTTTTTCCAACTTACATTATTTATTTTGTTTGCCACTCATTCAACTTGCGTACAATCCAGGGAGCAGGTATCTTCTACATTTCGCTGAGAGAAATCATTAAGGACACATACATAAAAAAGGCACAATAGTAACTACTTTTCTATCAACCTGAGTGACTACGTATGATTTGCTTCATCCTCTTGTCTTTTCGAGAGTATGAGTGAGGGAGCAGGTGTATTTCCTCCTTTTACTCTTAATAATTGTAATGATTCGAATTGAAAATAGAATCGAATTTTGATGAATAAACATTTAGTCTTCCTATCAAACTTGATAATATAATTATATGTGAGCTTTATATCTAATTTATTTGTTTCTACTTCAAATAAAATACGATTACTGATTCTTTTCTCGTTCTGGTCATCACCCTCTACCTATTTTTAACATCTGGTTAACATATTACTTCGTTTATTTTCGTACGCATTGATATTGAGAAGACTGAGAGAATAGAAAACGGACGAAAAGAGAAAAAAAACATTCTTTTTAATTTTCTCTTCTCATTTAAGTTGTGGGTCTAGAATGTGAGTTCAGAGAAGATAGGCGTCCACAGCCCACTCACTATTAGCTCTCATATATACAGAGCTGTAGACAAACAGATGTCCGAACCAGTTAGAGTAGAAGGAACATCTAGTTTTCGTTTAGCGACAGCGTGTATCATCACTGCCGCTAACACCTACTCATCCCACATCCAAAATGATTTGAAACTGTTTAATATTTTTCTTAGTTTATGTTAAAGTGAAAAAATTCTTATGACTTCAAGTGGTTTAATTGAACGGCAAGCAATTGGGCGTTCTGGAAACATAGGTTCACTGTATGATATTCGTACAGATCAATTCGTAATGGGAAATTTATTTAATAACGTATTACCGGACTCATTTATAAAACGTTGCGATTGTGCTAATGTAAGCTATTGGCTTGATTTTCATAGTTCACAAAAAGAAACATTCAATAATTTAAATCTTGAAGCTAATTTAAAATTAGCATTAATGTTAGAATTAATGAAAGTCGAAGGATCAACGAAATATTTAAGACAAACAAAAACAAATAGTCATACTGTTCGAGCTACGTTTATATATAAAGCGAAAACAAAACAAGAAGATCTACAAGTATCAACAAAAGGTTTACATGAATATTTTTCTTCGCATGCATTTGAAAATCCCGATGCAACCCATGTCGTTATTGGAATTAAATGGGGAGCTAATGTAGCCGCAACTTTTGAACGAATAGTGGACAAACATGATGATGTAAAACGAATCGAAGGTACATTGACAGCAAACTTTGCAAAGCCTACATTTGGTATTAGTGGAAATGCAAATTTAAAATATAATAAGGAACAAAAAGCGGATCTTGAATCATTAAGAATAAGCTTTTCTGGCGATGTATTAATTGAAAATTGTCCACGCACGATTGATGGAGTCATGGAAGTTTATCAAAAAGTGCCATCAATGATTAGATCATTGAATGATGGGAAAGGACAACAACTCACATTTATTCTGTGTTCTTTAAAACAAATTGCAGAAATGACAAAATTTGAACAAAAAATGACTAGGTTAGTCGAACAAATTTTTTGCATGCATTATTGTACTCAACTTGTTTCATTTTTTATTAGAATGGTAAAAGAAGTATCGGAACAAACTGTTAATCGAATTGAGAATATTTTTGAACAAATAAATGATGAACAAAGAAAATTAAATGATTTTATAGATGAGATTAATCCATGGAAAAAATTTCTTCCTCGTCAATGGTTTGATTTAGTCAAAAAAAAATTATCAAATTTTAATGAAGAAGAATCAAAACTAAAACGTGATTTATCAAGTTTATTAGTTGCTATTCGTAGTAATTCAGCTGAAGAATCAAAAATGATTGAACTTATTGATAATTTTAGTAAACATCCATGTTCACCTGAATCAATTGAAAAATTTTTTTATGAAAAAGAAAATATAAAAACGAAAATAAAAACATTAAGAAGAAGTAGCCCGGATAAAACAGAATTAGTTACAAATATCACCTCAATTGAAGATTTTATACAAGATTTTTATGATAATGATGTTTATTTATTACATATATGTGAAAAATGGCAACAGGAAGATGAAGAAAATTCATTAAAACAAATGAGATATTTTATTAATTTAAAGAAAAATGAACAAGACACACAAAATAATAAAGCCAAATTTTGGGTTATTGATTATGATTTACATTCACGTTTAGAAAACAAGCCGACTAATTCTGTTATTTATTATGCAACAAGAGCAACAATAAAATCAAAAGATTTCTATAAGGAATCACGGAGTAAGTTTATTATTTATCAAATAGCAAAATATATTTCATTACTTTTTTGTGAATAAATTCGAATGTTTAAAATATTCGTTGTTAGATTAGCACCAATATAACTTAAATTCATTTAGGCAAACTTTCGCGAAAACAAATTGATCTAATTTTGACCGAAAATTCCATGTTGACAGAACAACGTCTTAAAGATTGGCATCAACAATTTATGAATGATTAGTAAGTACACTAGTAATTTCAATTTTTCTTCATTATCTACAATCCTTTTATATTAAGTTCCGATGGTGAACTGAATGAAGAAAATTTTGTTTGCGAATTAGGGAAACTTTTTCCAAAGTAAGTTTATCAGTTGATGTGAGTGAAGAGTAATATTTGAAAACATTCATATTTCACTTTTAGAGGTGATCCGATAAACTTTCGTGATTTTGCATTTCAAGTAATTGATAAGGATAAAAGTGGCACAGTAAACTTTCCAGAGTTTATGACTGCCATTGCTATTACACATCCAGGCGATTTAATAAAACGACTTCATCTGGTTTGCGATAGAACTTTTTTATTCGGATAAATATCAATATTATATTTGCATTTAGGTATTTTCTGTTTGTGATTATGATTGTTCCAGAGAAATTGGTGCTAGAAAAATAATTAAGTTTATTGAAGCTGTAGCAGAACTTAATAATGGTCCATCAACAGTCAATACAAATGAAGCAAAACACATTGCTGGACAAATTATGAAAATCTGTCGTAAAAATAAAGACGATATGGTGACAGAGGAAGAATTTATCCGATGGTTAGTTTTCGAAAAATATTCATATATCTTCAGAATCAAATTATATCTTTTCTTTATTTAGTTGCAGAGGAAATTCCAAAATTGCTAAGGCTTTTTTACCAGACGTTAAAATAACAGGTAAGTTATTCGCTCAACTAAAAAGATAGAACCTACCATCACAAATAGTAACTAATTTAACAACGTCTCTCTGTCTGAAGTGTGTTGTAAAGCTACTCATCTCGTTGGTACATAATATCTTGAGAGTGGACATGGGTCTGGATGTAGTCAAAAGAGTACTTATCCTTACCCAAATTCACACCCACACCAGTCATTATTTGTCTCAAAAATCAATACTTTCATTTCAACAAAATTCAACTTTTTTTTCATTTTTTTAGAACAAATCAAATGGAAACAAAATGGAAGTATTTGTGTGGGAGGAAATGAACAAGGAACTGAATTAAATCAACTCTATCTTCCTAATGGGATCTCTATTGATCATCACAATAACATTTTCATTGCTGATTGTTTCAATCATCGTATTGTTGAATGGAAATATAATTCGAACGAAGGACAAATCATTGCTGGGGGAAATGGACAGGGAAATGGAAATGATCAGTTGAAGTCTCCAACAGATGTTCTTGTTGATAAACAAAATGATTCTTTTATCATTTCTGATTTTGAGAATCGACGAGTAATCCGGTGTTTCCGCCAAAACGAAAGAAAACAAGAAATTCTCATTTCTGATATTCGTTGTGTTGGTCTGTCAATGGATAAAAATGGATTTATTTATGTTTCTGATGCTGAGAAAGATGAAGTAAGACGATGGAAAGAAGGAGATGAAAGAGGAACAATTGTCGCAGGCGGAAATGGAAATGGGAATCATCTCAATCAACTCGAAGGACCTAATTTTATCTTTGTTGACGAAGATGATTCTCTTTATGTATCAGATTTTTTTAATCATCGTGTGATGAAATGGAGAAAAGATGCAAAAGAAGGAATTGTTGTTGCTGGTGGAAATGGTCCAGGAGATAGTCTCAACCAATTGTTTCATCCTCAGGGAGTAATTGTTGATCATTTGGGTCAAATCTATGTAGCAGATTGTTTTAACCATCGAGTAATGCGTTGGTGTGAAGGAAATACAGAAGGTGAAGTTGTTGTTGGTGGGAATGATGACGGAAAAGAATTAAATCAATTAAATGGTCCCAAAGGTTTATCATTTGATGATGAAGAGAATCTTTATGTTGTTGATAATGGGAATCATCGAATATTAAAATTTGAAAAATGTTTTTAATTAAAATATTTTCCTTTTGATTAAATGAAATTTATGTAAATAAAAATCAAGTAGAATTTTTGATTAAATGATGTTTCTATTATTTGCAAAATAAATTAAATTTTTGATGAAAAAAATAAAAATAATTGGAATTTGCGAATATCTTGAGGGTGTGAGTATGAGTCTGGGTGGATCTGGGTGTGGGTGTGAGAAAAGAAGAGACACCCACACCCACACCCGATTTCTACCAAGATATTTTCTTTAAAAGTTTCTCGCAAAAATCCCTTGTAAATTTGATAAAGATTAATACAACGGTAAAAAAAACTCCAAATCATTACTCGTCGTCTGTTCTTTTTCATTTTCTATAGTAATTTCTAAGAATGTTTTAATGAATGAAATTACAAGATGAATATCTAATAGATAATTATATGTATCACGAGGATTTAACTCATTTTCTAAGTTTAATAATATTTGAGAATCATCTTTAAAAAAATCTAATGCATAACTATTCATATAATATGCTATAGTGTACAGTCATAACAATCAAGATCATAGACAAGATTTCATGAGTCAATAACTGGACTGTAATTTGACGCAATATATTGTGAAAAAATGAATCTATAAATACTCAACAAGAAGCAACTTATTGGGGTTTTTCCAACTAAATAATTCAGTAAAAAAAAGAGAAAATAAAAAACTTGAGCGCGGCGGGGGCTTGTAAGTGAACAAGTAAGATATTTGTTCGCTACGTCTATCACATATGTGTCACTTGGTATTTTCCTTCTTTTCTACTCTCTTCCTTCTTATGTCACATATACTTGAATTTTTCCATTCCTGTCTATCATATGCGTTTAATCTTTTCCTTTCGTTCTCTATGTGTCATCTTTTCATCTGCATCCTATCTAATGGGATTTTCCCGCTCGTTCAACCACGATCATCCGTTGGATTTTTCCGAAAGATGAATAATGCCCCTCATCCTATATATAGCGGATAACTTTTCATAAATAAAGACAGAGAGTTAGACACTGAACACCAGTCGAGAAGACTGTAACACCAGTAAAATGAACTATGTGTAATTATTTTTTTTATTTTTCTTTGTTTCGTTCACTCAGACAGATCTTTTCATTGCACGTCTACTAAAAACCAAAATAATAAATATTTAAAGGTGAAAAGCTTTGCTTTTTCGCAAATAAGGTAAGTGATACTGTCGTATTTTTCTTCTAGCTTCGAGAGAAATTTTTCTGATTTTTCACCTGATTTTGTAAAAAAAAATTCCTTATCAATTCCTGTTCTTTAACGAAAGCCCTTGATTTCTAAAATTTGAATTTGGCAACCCTGATTAACACTCAATAAAAAGCAGCTCACTAGACTTTTTCCAACTAGATAATCCAGTAAAACAAAGAGAAAACAAATAATTAGAACGCAAGCTGACAGCAAAGAACAGAAAAAAGTCAATGATTCACATCGTTTCTATCGAGATTTTTTAAAATGAGCGGCATAAACTAAAGACACAAGATAATAAAAAATACGTTTCTTTGTTTTCTATCGGCTCAGAAATATTCATTGTTTTTCTTTGTATTGCTTCATTATATAAAAAAAGTAACGACATATTAAAACTAGTATGCAGAAAAAGGTTTCACTAAAGGGGTATATGTCTTATTTTGCTAAGTGAATCTATTTTAGGTGTAAGATATGTTTGATATACTCGTTTACGACATAAGAGATCTTCTAGATCGTCCACATAGTTATATAAAAGGATTTATGAAAGTGCAATGTATAATACACAGTTTACGAATCTCTTATTCTTCACATTTTTTATAATGTATCAATGATTTAAAAATCCAGAAGAATAGCAGACGAGCAGAAATCCTTCTAGAATAATTTATTCTTAATATAACCTACTTATTAAGGAGTATTTCATCTTAAACTCAAAGTTGTATCTCAAGAGATTTCTCTCTCAGGATACTCTATACAGCTGTTACTAAGAGCGTCTCTGGATAGCCCTTTAAAAGTTAATACTGCTACTCATTAATAGCTTTTTATATGAGAAAAATATTAACATGTGGATTATGCACTCCACTTTGACTGACGCCAACTTTCGCTCACGTCATACGACCGGAATCTATATCATTTTGAAGTTTGAGTTAATTTATCTTTTTCTATAATTATATCAATAGTCATCAACAATCTGAGAAGGCAAAAGAGTTTTTTTGTCGATTTTAGATTATAAAAATATTCAAGTTTGACTAGAATAACAATTGTGGACATGAGTAACACAGTTGCACCTAATGAAGTAATGTATTAAATAGAAAGAAAACTATTTTATGTTATTTTATTTTTGAATATTTTAGCCGGCAGTAATTAACCGTGCTCGAACACCATTAAGAGGATTGTATGTATATATTGTAAATAAAAATAAATCATCAAAAGAATCTATTATTCTAGATACGAACATTTTCGAAAGCGAAAACTAATTTGGACAATATTCCTTATTATTTGTATTATTGTAGTTATAGTTGCTGTAACAACTCCTGTTTTATTGAACAAAACTAAAAGAGAAAAACCATCAACAATGGAGATAACAACAACAACAACGATATCAACAACAACAACAACAACAACGACATCATCAACAACAACAACGACATCATCAACAACAACAACGACATCATCAACAACAACAACGACACCAACATCAACTACAACAACAACACCAAGTATAAACGGTATGATTTTGCTAAAACTAGTAGATTCCAGAATTTCGCCAATACATCTCCTGGAATATTGCTAATTGGCGAAAGTACAGCAGACTTTTGCCAATTTCATTGTGAAATAGATGTAGACTAAAAAATTTTCTCAGCTACACTGACGTGCGAAAGCTATCATATACCTGTACTAATAGCATTAATGTGAGCTCTAACATATATCCTCTATCTCTATTAATATTGTTTCATGACAACTGGCAAAATCCACTGTACTTTTACTACTGGCGAGTGTTCTGTTGGCGGCAGGCTTATTAGCGGACCCCCCGCCACCCAAACTACTTAGTTCTTTATTTCAAAGAATTTATAAAAGAGAAATTATTGTTAGAATTAGTTTTTCTTTTTCAATCTTAGATATTTTATCTGAACGATGACATCAAATAGTTTAATCGAGCATAATCGAAAGTCATACATCCTACTTTCTACAGAATAATCTGAGTATGTGTGTGTGTGCATGGGATGTGGAGAGACGATCAGTACCCACACCGTTGGAATTGATAGAGTATATAATTATGTACTTCGTGTACTTCACAAAATCTAAGGTTCGTAAGCCAGTACATGATTTCATTTCAGCACATATATTCTTATAAATCAATTTCAAAAAGCCGTATAAAACTAAGTACATTTTGTACTCGTACTCACGCAGCCCTCTTTTCTGTTGCTGATGTTGTTATAATAAGATTAATTTATAGTTATGTTCAATGTAGCTTAAGAAACATTATTGACCATTAATGTAAATTTCTTTCGAGCATAGCTTGTAAACTTCGTCGAGAGTCGAAAAACACACGAATCAGTATAATTATCACAGCGGTCAATTTAAGACAAACATCTTTTATATACTTGATTGAGATAAGGTGAAAACGGAAAATATAGAAAAATAAAGATATGTGAAGAGAATTTGTACAACAGATTTGAATACTGCTCTCGGTATACATAAGCTTCAGGTGATATGAAACAGACATATGAAAGACTGTCGTTACAATAATGAAAAATACTGTGCATAAGAGTATTAAATGTTGAGTGTTTCATTGTCTAATCTTGTATAGTCTAAATATATAAAAATGTAATTACTAGGATGGTTTTCTACTGGCAATATGACTATTGCACGAGCTTCTCACACAGCATCTGTATTATCCAATGGAAAAGTATTAGTGACTGGTGGATTTAATGGAAATGATACTTTAAATAGGACTGAGCTGTATGATCCATCAACAAGTATTTGGACAACTACTGGTAACATGACTAGTGAACGATGTTATCACACAGCATCTGTATTATCAACTGGGAAAGTATTAGTTGCTGGTGGATCCAATGATGATATTGGTTATTTAGATAGTGCCGAATTGTATGATCCATCAACAGGTATTTGGACAACTACTGGTAACATGAATAATGCACGAGGTGGTCACACAACATCTGTATTATTAAATGGAAAAGTATTAGTTACTGGTGGATTTAATGGAAATGATACTTTAAATAGTACTGAGCTGTATGATCCATCAACAGGTATTTGGACAACTACTAGTAACATGACTAATGAGCGAGGTAGTCACACAGCATCTGTATTATCAAATGGAAAAGTATTAGTTGCTGGTGGATCCAATGATGATATTGGTTATTTAGATAGTGCCGAATTGTATGATCCATCAACAGATATTTGGGCAACTACTGGTAACATGAATAATGCACGAGGTAATCACACAGCATCCATATTATTAAATGGGAAAGTATTAGTGACTGGTGGATTTAATGGAAATGATACTTTAAATAGAGCTGAGCTGTATGATCCATCAACAAGTACTTGGACAACTACTGGTAACATGACTAATGAACGAGGTGGTCACACAGCATCTGTATTATCAACTGGGAAAGTATTAGTTGCTGGTGGATCCAATGATGATATCGGTTATTTAAACAGTGCCGAATTGTATGATTCATCAAAAAGTATTTGGGCAACTACCGATAACATGAATAATGCACGAGGTGGTCACACAGCATCTGTGTTATCAAATGGAAAAGTATTAGTTACTGGTGGAGTTGATAATACTACTTTTTTAAATAGTGCAGAGTTATATTAATTATTTGGAACAAATTAACTTTCACTTATCTTATTCTTTTTCTTGCAAGTAATGCAAATTCTAAACAATACTTTAATCAGGAGAATTCTTATTTTATGATATTCGCGAACTGTTTCTTTCTATATTTTAACTGGATTATCACATACTTTAATACTCCATCTCAAATAAAAATAAATATCTTTGTTTTTCTGCTCTTAAAGATTAATTTATTATGATTAACAAAAGTTACAATTGAAACGATAATTGAGGGTGTGGGTGTGGGTTATTGGATTTAGTATCCAGACAACCATCGAAACATTTTACTTACCGAAAGGCTTTGAAGTAAGTTCATGAACGGTATAGATGAATATATCTAAAAATAATAACAACAGTAAATCTACAAATATATTAACATATGGTGTAATATGAATATAGATGCGTGAAACAAAATACCGCATTTTAACTATCTGTTTTTCTATATAATTATTATGCATTTCAACGAAAGAGAACAAATGGATAGCGAAAATTTATCGGATACTTTTGTTATAATATCTGTGCATAATTGTATATTGATCTACTTTTTCTTTGTTAAAATTTGATTTTAAGATTATATTCAGGATCTTCCATTTATAATATCTCACGATTTCCATTCGTGTTAAAAAAGCCATTTCTCTCGATGTTGCGACGTCTCTCATTCATGACGTATTGATATAAATTCCTTGAAAGATATGTATTTATGCATGTGAAAGTGGCAAATATTAGTGAAAAAATCACGTGAATCTGAATAACTAGCAGAGATTTAAACTCATGAAATAAACAGATTCATTATATCTTTTTTTTAATAATATTTCGACATTTATCTGCACATAAAATTATTATGCAACAGTAAGCAGTTTAAAATATATTCTTTTTTCATTTCAATCAAAATCTTGTACAAATTCTATTGCATTCTAGACATTATTGAATCGTCCTCGTCGCTATTTGTTATACTTTTGAAGCGCTTACTGTTTAATTGTAAATGTAGTTTTCGTATCTGTGAAAAAATAAACACAACATATCAAGAAAATAATCGGAGCAAAAGCCTATTTATTCATCATTCGATTATAAAAACTATATGCTTATTCTTTTTTGTTTTTTTTTGGATACAAAGAAAAGAAAACAGAACATATGACAAACATCCTTGATAAAATAAAACAAGTGAAGATTGTACGTAATGGATTAGATTTTTTCTTCTGTTTATACATCAAATTAATCGGATATTTTGAACAATTACCAAATAAAATTTTATTATATTTATTTGAAAATTATATACATTTAATTGATGTTTATTTGGCATTTTATTTTCTTAATAATCGTCGAATAAATGAAATTATAAATTCTGCACATTTTTATATTGATATACCTTCAAAAGAGTTATTTTATGTGAAATATTTTTCACATTTAGCCAATCAAATTGTTTCATTACGTTTATCAATATTTTCTAATGATGATTTAGATCTATCAAAATTAATTAATCTACGATATTTACATATAGAAAAACCAACACATAAACAATCAATTTCAATTCAACCTGAAATACTTTCACCTTGTTGGTACAGTGTGGGAGAATTACCAAAACATTTAGAAAATATCAATCAATTATGTTCTTTTAAATATTTACATTTTTTTATTTTACCTGATGGAAAAATGATTCGTATTTCATTAAAATCTGATCAAACTTCTATTAATCAATAAGATAAATGAAGATTAATATAGATACACAATAGATAAAATCTGTTCCTTTTTCTGATCAGCAAATGTAGTGAGACAAAAACCAAAATGACAGATTAAATGTTGTCGTTTTTTTAACAATAAACAAACAAATATTTTTTCTCTATGTAAAAAACAAAAGTTCACGATATGTTACATTCAATATCCATCGCACATTCACACGCACACGCATACCCATATTTACACTAACACCCCCACCTACAGCCTCAACACAGAACTATATTGAATACATCAAAAATTTATTTTCTTTTCGTTCGCTTACAGAAAAAGAAAAACATACCACAACTTTTCTTTCGTCTAAACAATAGAAAAAGAAAAAATTTTGTTAATGTTTAAAACTAATATTCATTATAAAACATGTGCGTTTCGTTTCAATTAGTAAATGTGGATGTTGTGATCATCTTTTACTCACACTTTAAATACATCTTCGTTTTTGTTCACTATAGTATGCTTCTTCTATATGCAATATGAATGCATCTTGCTAAATCATTCTATTCCTCTGACAAACGTTAGCTCAAGGACGAACAGTACAGCAGTAACGATCGAAATGTTAACAAAGAACAGAAAAATGTGTAAAAATAACCGAACTGTTGATGTACATTGATTGGTAAAGACAGAAAGAAGTAGTCAGAACACGAAAAAGAAATATTTACATAACAATGGTGCGCAAGGAGAGAATGTATTTTTCTCCATTTCTCCATTAAATCTTATTTTGTGTGCCACAAAAAAAAGTCATGATAAGTCTTTAGAGCATTTCTTTCAGTTTGTTAAATATCCTTGCGATTTAGATTTAAGTGTGTGCTATATCTTTACCAGTTACAAGGTAAGTTTTATAACGATAATTGAATATGGAATTGATGAATGTAGTCGTTCACAAGAAAAATATGTATGTGGGTGACAGTGAGGATGACATAATTTAAAAAAATGCTGAAAGTATGAATTATATAAAAGACAGACAAATAAGAAATATTGGCGTATCAGTGGCAATATTTCGCAAGTTTTGTGGAAAGTACACTGACAGTTGTTTTCTATATATTTTTTTATTCTTAGAAAAAGGAGTAGTTTTTGGTCATGGAAACTGATGAAACTGCTCGTAAAACGTTATCTATAAAGATTTCAAGCCAACGCTCCTATTTTATCATCATTTTAGTCTGCAGTTTAGCCTCCTATGCTGTTTTGAGACGTACCAATAATTGTTCTCTAGCTGCTACATGGACAGCATGCAAAACATTCCACTTACCAGATTACCTAAAAAAACTATCTAACTCATCGGTTTTGGAACATTTCACTGATGTAAACAGTATACCGGGTACAACTGGACCAGGTATTCCCACTGTCATATGGTTGGCTCTCTCAACAAAATATGGCGGCGTGAATACCAATGCTTCTTCATCGTATGGTGCTGCAGCGGGTATGTAGACTATGTAGAAGATGAAAGATCATGGATTCTTATATGCAGTCAACAGTATATCCATAGTAAACGTTTCAAATAGTATTAGTTCAGTCATTAAGAGAAGAGACCTGACAAATATATTCATTCGACATTTGTCAGCAAAAAGATTAAGACAAAGGATATATTCAATTTTTCCTTATGTCTTGCTTCCTCACCGATAACATCGTTTATTAAAGTTCTATTTTTCAGCCGTCAGCCGTTTGGAGGCAGAATGTGGATGGGATCCAGGTTCATCAAACTTCGTTCATCCTGAATGCATCAAGCAATTTAGTTTTACTCGTAAACCGCGTTCTTTTGACATATCCGATTATTATCATGAAATTGACATTGTTATACCAACAATTCGTGATCTCGATTTTCTTGAACATTGGAAGCCGTTCTTTCGACACTTTCATTTAATTATCATTCAAGATGGTGATCCGAATAAAGTGTTAGAAATACCAAAATGGGCTGATTTTGAACTTTACAATAGATGGGATATTGACTATATATTAGGTAAAAATCAGTCATGGATCATTAGTTCACACGATGCATCAATTCGAAATTTTGGTTTTCTTGTTTCGAATAAAACATTCGTTTATACAATCGATGACGATTGTTTCCCGGCACGAACTCCTGATGGTGTTAAAATCGATGCCTTGTTAAGGCACATCCAAAATCTTATTACCAATTCGACTCCCTATTTCTTCAATACTTTGTATGATCCATACCGAGAAGGTTCAGATTTCGTTCGTGGTTATCCATTCAGTTTGAGACGTGGTGTACCTACTGCTATTTCACATGGTATTTGGCTTAATGCTCCAGATTATGATGCACCTACTCAATTACTCAAAGTCGATGAACGTAATACACATTTTGTTGATATGACTATTACAGTACCAGCTGGTGTTCTCTATCCGATGTGCTCTATGAATGTAGCATTCAATCGTAAGCTAATTGGTGTAGCCTTCATGCAAGGTCTTATGGGTTCTAATATGCCTTGGGGACGATATGATGATATGTTTGCTGGATGGGCTAGTAAAGTGGTGGCAGATCATCTCGGTCTTGGTGTTAAAACGGGAGCACCATATATCGAACATCACAAAGCTTCGAATCCATTTGTAAATCTAAAAAAGGAATATATGGGATTTTTCTGGCAAGAAGATATCATTGCATTCTTTCAGCAAGTCCGCTTTCCACCATCTATCAAAACGCCCGAAAGTTGTTATTTAGAATTGGCTGAAATGATTCGTTCACAACTCACTCATTTGCATCCATATTTCAATCGATTAGCAGAAGCGATGGAAATCTGGGTACACCTATGGAAACAAGCACAAAAAGGTACACTACGATTTCATCCGATTCGTCAAAGTTGGTCTAACATATCAACAAATCCATATGCAGTCTTTACTATTTGTCGAAATGAAAAAGGATACTTACCTATTTGGTTGGGATATTATCGACGTCACTTTGCCGATAAAGATATTTACATATTGGACAATGATAGTAATGATGGATCAACATCAAATCTCACTGTTAATGTTAATCGAGTTTCCTCTGAAAAATATTTCGATCATATGTGGCTTGTAGAAACTGTTCAAAATATGGCACGCAATCTATTTGAAAGAGGCTACAGATATATTTTATTTTGTGAAGTAGATGAAATGGTCGTACCTGATCCAATCAAATATCCTTTAGGTATTATCGATTACATTAAAAAAGCCAAAGAAGAAGTTATTCGTGTTAGCTCTTATCGAATAGTTCATAATACTACATTAGAACCGAAACTCGATCTCAACAAACCAATTATGCAACAACGACGTTATTGGGTGAAAGATAATGATTACAATAAACCTTTGTTGATAAGCAGAGAAATTCATTGGGTTGCAGGTTTTCATGAGTGTCAAGAAAAGGGCGTACTGTAAGATTTTGTTTGATTCACTTTATCAACGATTATGTTCATTTGTAATTTAGAGATCCGGACTTAATCATGATTCATCTTCAGCGAATGGACCTTGACTTTTATATGAAACGTGCTACTTGGAAAAGCAATCAGACCTTTAAAGCAGAAGATGTTCAAAGAAACTGGGGCACGCAACATCAGTTACGTGGGGCAAAAGCAGAAGAATGGTTTTTTAGCACCGGGGGAAATGTTTTTGAAATTCCAAAACAATTTCGCTCAGTACCTCTTTTCTAATACACCCTATTTATCGTGCTAATGTTTTCGCCAAAAGACAATTATAATCTAATAAAACAATGGAATAGAGAAAAGAATGATAAAGAATGCATGTCGATGTGGGTGAGAATGAAAGTTGAATTCAACTATTGTGACAATAATTCTTGATAGTATAGCGAAAGACAACTGACGGTGATTTTTTTAATTTTCAATAAGCAAAAAACTTTTTTCGATTGGAATATGACCTGATAATAATACGCACAGTCACACTGTCTCGTTCATATCTTTATTAATGTAAACTGTAAGAACAGAAGTCTTTCTTTCAAATCAAATCAGCAATGTTTGTAGGCAGTGCTTGGATTTGTGTATTATAATATTGTTCAATGTCATGTAATGTTTGTTGTTCATCATTGGTAATGAAATTGATTGCTATACCTTTTCGACCGAATCGACCCCTACGTCCAATACTTAATCAAAAAGAATAAAATTCATTTTTTTTCAACATTACTAATTCTTACCGACGAACATAGCTCTCGCAAATAGTCGGTAGATCATAATTAATAATAGGACTAATTTGTGGAATATCAGTATCAGCTTCAAGCCTATCCTTTCTTAACAAGATTTGACTGGTACCCATTCGAAATTCTTTTATGGCATCATTGCGTTGTTCTGCATTCATATTGAGATTCTACAATAAAAAGAAAATCAATTCGTATCTCACATGCAAGTCTTTACAAATGGTTATTTCAAAACTATTATCATCAAACTGACCAGAACAGATACAGTTAAATTATGTGCACGTAGTTTTTCAGATAGCCATTTGACTTTGTAGCATGTATTACAAAAGATGATAGTTTGTGTGATTGTTAATGTATCGAATAATTCATATAATTTATCTAATTTGTATTCCTGCATAAAAACAATTCTGTATCAATTTATCATCATCATAGAATAGCAAGTATGTCTATCTACCTCACGTTCAACATTCACGTAAAATTGACGAATGCCGTCGAGTGTTCGGTCTTCTCTCTTGGTAAGAATTTGCACAGGATCATTCATAAATTTAGCTGCGATTTCGAGTAATTCGCTGGACATCGTAGACGATACAACAATGACCTGAATAGTTCTTGATAACATTGTCAATAGCTCATAAATTTGGTCTTTGAAACCACGTGCTAAGAGCTCATCAGCATCATCTAATACGAACATTTTGATATTTTCACTATCTACAACGCAAAGAAGAAAAAAACTATAATACATATAAAATATAAATTACATACAAAGTGCTGATCTCTCCAACATATCATAGATCCGACCAGGCGTACTAACAACAACTTGAACACTAGTTGCAAGACGTTTCATATCCTCACGAATGTTCACACCGCTAACACGTGCATGACATGTTACATTCATATATTCACCTAGTGCTAAAACGACTCTATGGGTCTAAATCACAAAAAAAATCAAGAAATTGATAAGAAATAAAGATTACATGCTAGAGAAAACTATACCCCTTGAGCCAGTTCACGTGTTGGTACCAAAATTAATGCTTGACAATTTTTGCAGTCCACATTGAGTTGTTGTAAAACTGCAATACTGGCCATTATCGTTTTGCCTGTACCTGATTGTGCTTGTGCAATGACATCGTAACCTTTAAGAAGAATGAATATTGATTGAATAAATCCTAGTTTTAGAAAAATGATAGAAAACGAACCCGAAATACACGGTTTAAGAGTACGTTGTTGAATATCTGTAGGACGTTCGAAACCATAAGCATAAATACCACGTAAAAGTGATTCACGTAAGTTCATTTGATCGAAGTGCTCGACTACTTCTATCGAACGACCCAGGGCGGTGACATCATCGTGCGACAAAGATGGTTTGATATCATTACTTTCCTGAGAAAAGACATCTGTGCTCGCACTCCGATGATTACCGTTCCTAAAAACAAATATCAACGTACTCCTGAAATGATTAGAATGATTTATCAGTTATTAGGTATGTCTTACAAATATTCATCGAAGACCTACGAATCTCTACAAGTCTTAGAATTATAGCTTTGAACAAATAGTCTCTGTCGAACAAAAATCCTTTTTTCGATTTCTTTCTTCACAAGACATGTCAAAATATATAAGAAACAATACGTACTCTGAAGTAGTTGTTATTTCACAATCGTTTGATTTGATTTTCGTTTGATTATCAGTCATAAAGGAAGATAAATAAGTAATGTATTTGATCTACAGAGAACCAAAATCATTTATATCTCATTTAACATAGGCCGAAGAAAAAAAACTCAATCAGAATCGCATATCAAACGATTGATTTTTTTCAAAAAGAAAATGCATA
>CAJNOI010000203.1:20955-95233 GCA_905250115.1 Adineta steineri
TTATCAATAGTTGAATATTTGATTTTCTCAATGAGATTACGAGATCTTGAATAAAAGAGATTACATATCTTAGTCAAAATGTATGTTAGTAAACTTCTCAAATCCCTCATTTAATGTCTTTCATCAATAATAAATGATAAATTTCTATTGTTCAATGCTCTTCACGATCTTCCTACCGAGAAGATATCTATAATAACATATTCATTGCTTTATTTTTTTTTTCATTAGCCTCAATTATTATTCTTCTTCTCTTCACTACATTGAATACTCATATAGTTACAAGGACTATTTCAAATCCGCCATTTAATACTTATAAAAACTTACAGATTTTATACGTCGCCACACTCACTTGTCCTTGTTCAACTCAAACAATCTCGTATCGTTCATTCGTTTTATTATCTTCAACCTTTCATCAAGTATGTTCAAGTATTTTTATCAGTGATGCTTGGATTTCGTTATGGGATTCACACGTAATTCTGGAGCTTCATAATGATTGGCGATTGCAGGCTTCGTCACAGTTTCAATTGTTGTCCAATCTTTGCCAACTAGCTAATAAAACGATTCATGATGCTATTGACCGCTTTTTGACGGAGTTCTTTATCGCTTCAACTGTGTTCGATCAAAATGATTTCAATAATCAACTAAATATAACACTTGAGCAGTTGTATCAATCGACAATTTTTTACTTTACTCTTCAGAACGACATTGTGCGTCTTTTTACACAGATCGATCAGCCTTATATGAGACCAACTGTGCATCATGAGCTTGTCTATGTTTATAATTTAATCATGAACGACATAAGAAATGAAAAGAGCAATCAACATTCAGTACCGGTATGTTAATATTCAAAATAATAAAATGTTCTATTGCCTTTTATGAATGATAGTATATCATCGAACATAATAACAGAAGCAAGCAAAATTGAGCACAGTTAAAACATGAGGGTGTAGGTGGGTGTGGGTGAATCTTACTACGGTAACAAAGACTTAAACCGACACCCACACCCACTCTTGACATTTGTAGCTTACCTATAATATCTACCAAAATGGACATAGTTTCTAGCAGGCCGCTGTTCTAGAATATATTCATCTATACATTGTATGTAATCGTTAATATACTTTTCAGAATTTTTTTAGACGAAAAATGTTCTTATGGATTTTTTTCTTGGAAAGCTTTTCATTATTAAAATAGAAGAATAGTAATCACTCAATATTGATTGATAATATAACATGAATTTTTCTTTATTTTTCTAGTTATCATTTATTTTGCATGAAATCAAACAAATAAATTCAACATCGATCAGCTGTATCTGTGCCACTAATCCTGATTGTCAAACTGAAGCCGTCATTTACGGCAATAACCCTAGTATTATTTCTTATGATGACACTAATGTTATTTATAAAATACCAGGTTTTATCAGAGGCTGTCTTAATAGTGACTCACTTATACAATCGACTCTGCAATGTCTATATTCAGAATTAAATTCAGATTGTTTTGCAAGACTACTGATTTATACATCATTGTTCAACCCGACATTTGAACCAAATAGATCCGCGCTTGATCTACATGCTCTTGTTTATGATCCAACACGGAATCGTTTTCCTCCAAATACTTTAATATCAATTATCTTTAAAGAAATGATGCTGGAACAATGGAATTCATCTTGGTCGTATGAACGGTTTTACGAATCATGTGCACCAAAGTATTGTACTTATCATCAGAAAATTCGTTCAAAGACTATTGTGGATATACTTATAACGTTGTTGTCCACGATCGGTGGTCTTGCTGTTTCTCTACGTTTTATCACTCCTTATTTTGTCAAATTGCTCTTCAAATTATGGGCAATGATACGTAAAAGAAAACAAAAACAACAAGAACAACAAGAACAACAAGGTAATCATTGATCAGATATCTATAAAAAATAAATACGAAGTGAATATATTTATATAGCTACGATTTATGTTTTATGTGATATAGTTTGTGTCAAATGAGGAGAAAAGTAAGAAGAGATATATCTTGAGATTGTTAGGAAATCGAAAAGAATTTAAATTTGTTTCAGCCATCTGTTTTGGTTGAGAAATATTAAAGTGTATAATTTGTTTTTGTATGTATAGTTCATCGAAATTGGTGCAAACGATTCAGAATGATCTTGCAAAGCCTGATCAAATTTTTGCGTACCACTTTTATGGGCCTGAATATATTCTCATTGCATGATATGGGTAGTAGCATGGATCTGATAACAGCTAAACGCCTTGGTCAATGGGCAACCCGTCTTTACATTGCTTTATTTATTAGTGGTCTCAGTATTCTCACTATCTATACTATAGTTCAACCACATGTAGTGACAAAAACTTTTGATACATCATCTTTTAGTATTTACAATAATTTACAACAGAAATATGGAGATGAATTAAAATGTCCATGTTCAGTGATTGCATCGATTTTAGATCAATTTGTCAAAATTGAACCAATATTTCATGAAGTAAGATAAGATTATACTAATCTGCTAAATATAAACGATAATCGATATAGTGGCGGTTTTTCTCTTCGTCTCTATTGTTTATTTTGTGAGAATTTTGTTGTGAACGCTTTATATGGAAATTGAGAATGAAGTTTTCCTTCTTTTTATTTCTTTTGTTATTGATAGATTTGTTCGAGTCCATTTGCAACAAAACAATACCGAAATGATCTTATAGCTGGTCTTATGTCTAACTTGTCGATTTATGTAACAAGAGACTATCGTCGTTTTCTTTCTGCTCATTTACAAGCTCTTCAAGGATTATGTCAAGTCTCTAATACAGCAGTATACGATTCTATTAACCAGTTTCGTACTTCACTGTTTGTTACTTCTCAACTTCTATCTGAAAAAAAATTTGGTGATCAACTTAATTCGTTAATCGAACAAACTAAATCAAATGCTCCTACTACATTCCGTCGATATCTCTTCTTAATTCGAAATATCAATCATGGAAATGCTTACATGTCAACATATGGAACAAATTTCGAATATATTGGTGATCCGAATGCATCTAAATATACATATGCATCTACTCGAGCTATAATATATGATGGATGTTCTTGTGGAATGTATCTAAATTGTACAAGTCAAGCAAATTTTATCGAATCAAATTCATCTAAACTGTTTCCAGTCAAAGGCTTGAAAATAGGTTGTACTCCAAGCGAATCATTTCGTGCTTCGACTCTTGAATGTTTTTATGATCGTTCATGTATTGATCTCATTCATCAATATACTAATTATACGAGATCTCATAATCCTGTCTTGAACATGACGAGTCGTTTCTCAATAAACACTACAATAGCTAAGCTTATCGATAATCTATTCATAGAAAGATGGGCGACAAAGATGAATTATTCATCTTATTTTCATGCATGTGCTCCATTGTATTGTTCATATACTTATATTCAAAAAAAAAGCAGCTTTATCTATACAATAACTGTCTTACTTGGTCTTCAAGGTGGTTTATCAATTGTTCTTAAATGGTTTTGTCCTAAAATAGTTCGAATCGCATCTAAAGTGAATGATTATCGAAAAAAACGAATGAATACGATTTATCCTGTCAATTCTCTTGAAATTACACCGAATGTTACTCTTAGCACAACCATACATAATCCTGCATGTAATTTAGAATCAAGATCAACACCTACAACATCTCGGTATGTTTTTCTTTCTGTTGTGTTCATTCAAATTGTAATCTAAAATATCTCTTTATTAGAACAATTGCTACTACATCAATTCAATGTTCTTGGAAGGTCCTCTTCAGATGTCTACTATTGATGTCGATCATAGCAGTTCTAACTATTTTTTCATTTTATGTCGCACGAGAAGGTAAGAATGGGATTCCCTCAACAAGGGTGGATCAGAGTGTGGATGTGATTTATCAAAGAAAAATCAACCACAACCTCAAGATATAAACTGTACTTTTATATGTCATTTTCCGTTGAATTTTCTTCATATTTCACCAATTAAAGTTTTTAAAAGAATACTTATGAAATATGTTTTTACTAGTTCCGTCGACCAGTACGACAAATGATACTACTAATTCGAACTCAACAATAAACACAACAACATCAACATTAACAAGCACAACAGGTCAGTGAATTAAAGTAGAAAATTGACGGACTTCAGTTCTTATAGTTTGATTATACAAGAAAAGAAGTTATTGCTCCAAAACTCAGTGGGTATCTTTCAGCTATAGAGTCACCTAGAATCACTCGAATTTTCTAACTAATGTGGACAACACTATATGTTTTGTCTCTATAATGAGTAAACGACACTGTTTCTTAAATCTGTTGACGAATTAAATTTTAACAAGGATTTTCACTTCGATTAGAAAAACAAAAGATCGTATTTTTTCCGGCTGATCATACAGTTTGGAGAAATTCTCTTCTATATTTTGACTTGAAAATGTAATAGCTGTTTTAATATTAGCTTACATAAATCTATTTCCAGATACTTTTAATCTAAATATACAGACGAGTAATTCATCATTTTCTTTTCATTAGTGCCATGTTCCAAGTTAAACTTTCAACTAACATCAATAAATATATCTGATGTTCCACTTTATGTACGATCATTTGCTGTTGCTGACTTCAACAATGATAGTCGACTTGATATTGTAGTTTTTTCTAACTATGACGAAAGTGTGATTATACTGCGTGGAAATGAGAACGTAACTTTTACAGCAGAAAATATTTTTCCAAAAAAACGTTTTGGCTATGTGAACATTATGAAAGTTGGTGATTTCAATAATGATAATCGAGCCGATCTCGTATTTACCTATATAAATTTAGACTATATAAACATTCTATTTGGAAATGGGAACGGAACGTTTAGAATAGTGGATAAAAAATTAGAGACAAGAGATTGTACACCCAACGATATCGCTGTAGCTGACTTCAATCATGACAATTATTCTGATATTGTTTTCATTGATACTTCCTTTTCTAACGTTTGTGTACTTCTTGGAAATGCCAACGACACTTTTTCGGTGCAGCTGATGTTTTCCACTGGACAGTATAGTAAACCTGAGTCAGTAACTGTCAGTGACTTTAATAGTGATGGACACGTAGATATTGCTGTCGCTAATAGTAGAGCGCTGAATGTTGGCATATTTCTTGAATGCGGCAATGGAACTTTTGAAATACAAAAGCGATCTTTTACTTTCATGGGTTTTTATCCAAACCATATTGTTAGCGGTGATTTTGACGGTGATACTCAACAAGACGTCGTTATCGCTCAGGACTTCACACGTCTAGTCGCTGTATTGTCTAAATATAGAAATGGATTTTTCACCGTCAAAGAGAAATTTATTATAAAATCTGACAACATAAAACGTATGGTTGTAGGTGATTTTAACTGTGATGATCATTTAGACATTGCTGTCATGGGTGTGTCATATGGTACAGATATGCTTGTTGGATATGGAGACGGTCATTTTGAGACGCAAAGCAATTTCTCGGATAAACTGATCAGTTATGGATTTAATACTGGTGTTTATGATTTTAATGATGATACTTATCAAGACATAATCATTGCAAATCCTGAGTCTAGTTCTATAGATATTCTTTTAAACATGTGCGAATGTTGTGCACGTAGAATTCCTAAAAGAAAAATGTCTAACCTCTCATAATTTTTATCTTATCTCAAATTATTGTGCTTAGTAAATTTTACCATTTGTATTTTCATAAATATTGTAGAGAAAAATCAGCAGATTGAAGAAGCTTGTAATTTACGAAGTTCTCTTGAATATTTCTATGTTTTTATTTTGTTGTTTACTGCTTTAGTATGCCTCATCTGTTATTCTATTACTTACTGATCAATATTTCAAATTACATTGTAATTATTAAATTTATTTTTAACTCTGTAAATCTAAATATTTATATCAATTTACTATAATTATGATTTATTCAGATACTTTCTAGTAACGTGTGGATATTAATGCTGAGATGAATTTTAGTATTGTATCCATTCAACATTCACATCCACACCCATCTTCGACATGGGTAAACAAGACCATCGTTTTACTCATTACAAATCTCATAGTCATCAAGTATCAGACAATTCGTTTTCATCATATTTGTTCATTCAAACTTTACTAATTGCTGCTCCCTCATGGAACATTTCGAACAGAACCAAAATATTTTTATAAAATCATTTGAATTATTTTCTATTGTTAAATATTGAATTTCAATTGAATATTGATTCATTTCATTTTATTGTTATCTTTAAATAAAAATTATTTAATAATTTGTTGAATAAGGATGTGGGTGTGGGTATGGATGAGATAAATAAGATATACCAACACTCACACTCACACCCTCAAGGTTTTAATGTATACTTATTGTTCTAGGTCAAATAATAAAATATATCGTACGAAGTCCAAAGATAATAATTATTGTGTGAAATGAAATTCAAGGTTTATTCTCTTATCAATTAATATATATTGAAATGAATAAAATAAAATGAAATTAAATACATTCATGTATGATAAGATAAGAATGAAAAGTATTAAAAAAAAATCATATATGCATTTTTTGATTCTTGATTTCTTATAGAACAAATAAATAATTTCGTGAATTAGATATGAATTTCTATCAATTCAATAACTTTATATTGATTTTTATTGTTTAAATTAGTTAAAAAATTTTTATTAGTTAACATCATACTTATGTATATATTTTAAATTGAATTTTGTTCAGTTAAAACAATTGTTGTGTTCTAAAAAAAATATATATTTGATTTGTTTATCTTTTTAGATAAATAATGTATAAAACAATTGGAATATTATTATTAATTGTTATAATTAAAGATGGCTATTGTTTAGGAACAAATCGTACTTATCTTATAAAAAGAGATCTTTTAAGTGGTCTTAAAGGTGGAGAATTTACAGTCTATGATAACCAAGGAAAAATTACTTTATTTCGAATGGAATCAAAATTCGCTATACTACATAATATTAGAATATTTAAAGGTTTAAACAAAAAACAAAATCCTATAGCTTTATTAAAAGCTAAATTAAGTTTTGTTCTATACAAAGGAACAATTGCGATTTTTAATAAAAATTCTAATGAATGGATAAATGGAACAATTGAACAAAATTTTAAAATTGTTGGAAATAAATTTACTATTAAGTACAATAATACTGAAGTTTCAATGGAAGGAAAAGCTGCATCATTAGATACAACATTTATCGATCAATCAAATAAACAAGTTTTAGCTAAATTTCATAAAAGAGTTTCTTCATTATTTTGGAGAAATAAATATGATTTACAAGTTTTATCCGACAAACTTCCCGACCAAGTTTATTTCTTAGGTATTGCTGCAAGAGATATTAATAATAACAGAATTCAGACTGGTTAACTTTATTTATGTTGAACATTAGATTTTAACACAAATTTATCTTATTATTCATAGATCATTTACTTATTTTCTTTATTAATCAAAAAAATTTCTTAATCATTTTAAAATAAAAATCTTAATATTTTCTTATGTATTTTCGACTTCAGGCATATTCACAGTTTAGAAATCAAGTTAATATATTTATTGGTTTTTATTCATGTTGAAAAACTGTCATTGAATTTAAGTGAGACATCTTTCGACAAAACGAAACAGTAGTTATAAAGAAAACTTCAAAACGATTCTGTTGTTATATTTATTATTCAAATGACTGGATAAAGAAAAACAATCATTTTTCTAAGTACCGGATGTGGGTATGAGTATTATTTCTATCTCACATTCACATCCACACCCACACTCAAAATTTTTGTATCAAGCTTTACAAATATAGATGAAAGATAAAAAACATTCTGTGTGAATTGTTATTCACATTCTTGTAGAGAAGAGTCATGCAAACATAAATTGTCTGCTTGCTTGCTTGTGGGTCCGTTCTTCGCCGATTGATCCAAACACTGGGTAAAGATATAAAAGGAATTTTCTTTTTATAAGGGTTGACCGAAGGCTAATCGGTGTCGAAGAACTCGAATTTGTTGTTAGCTTTTATAAAAAATTTTAAGGATCATATTTTCACACACAGAAGAGCAGTCATCCTATTCCGGAAAGTTACACATTCCGGACTCGCTTGGCTCACCCAACTTAACATAATTCAATTCCGGAATTCATTGCATTCGATTCCTGCCTATTCCGGAATTCCTTACATTCGATTCTTGCCTATTCCGGAATTCCTTGCATTCGATTCCTACCTATTCCGGAATTCCTGCACATTTCTACCAATTTCGGAATGACTTGATCAATTGATATTTATGTAAGCCTGGACATGATGACAAATACGGTATTCCGGAATTCGTGCATTTCCCGGAATTCCTGCACAACCTACCAATTCCGGAATGGCTTGATCTATTGATATTTACGTAAAGCTTAACATAGAGACCTTTCGTCGGTATGCAAGCACAATAGTGTGGGTGCGCGGGAGGCTCGGTCCGTGAAGAAGTACGCAATAGGCAGGAATTCCTGCCCATTCCTACCGATTCCGGAAAAGCCGGAATGTGCACGAATTCCGGAATTTCGCTACGGAATCGATTCGATTATTCAGGAGGATCATTTCTACATCAAGCATATCTTTCGTAATTCCGGAATTGGCAGGAATAGCATTAATCTGATGGAAGGAATTCCGAAATTGGCAGGAATCGAATTCGATCCGTTCCGGAAAAGGCAGGAATGGTATGCAAGGAATTCCGGAATTGAATGATGTGAAATTGGGTGGGTGCAGCGATTCCGAAATGTGTAACTTTTGGGAATAGGAAGCATTCTCACACAGAACTACTTTTTTTACAAAAAAAACCTTTTTTACGAGAGTTATCGAGATCGAGCAACTCAAATCTGAAGCCGGTTTTTTGAAGTTGTTTGATTAAATAGTTTGCTGGCAGTGAAGACATACCGTTTCTACGAGAAAGAGCTGAGCGAGTCTCCAGACGGGTGTTACTTGTTTTTTTATGCTTAGAAATACAACAGATAGTTTACTGAAAACTCCACAACATTTATCACGATTAGAAATAGAAGGCGAGATTATACATATGATTGAAAATATCATAGCACTAAAAAATGATGATGATACTTATGTTTTGCATAATTCTGTTGCTTATTGTTATTTGGATCTGCTTTTTCTAAAGTAAATTTAAAAATCCTTGTTCACTTTAGTTTATTCTATTTGAACTGTAAATTTAGGATGAATTGCCCTAATCAAAGCATTTGCAATTATATTGATCACAACATGAAATATGTTATTCTGTCATTTTTTGGACTATGCCATTTCAAGGAAGGTAAGAATATTGTTTTTTTTTCAATTTCTGAGTAAAAGTGTGTTTTAGATAAGTGGAATAATGTATTTGCACGCTATTCTAAACACAATGTTGTACTGTACATAGAACTTTGGGATTAAATCTATTTTACACTTTTCATTTTTATTATCTTTGGAATCAGATATGCGTCGTGCCTTACGTCACTCACGTTTAGTTAGGATAGAAAAGATTGGTCTCGACTTTGAAATGTACGTATTCTTTTCAAATTAATTTATTACATATTTATTTCTGTTGTTATTAGTCAACATCGACCAGATGATGATATTCAAATAAAAACCTTCGGTACACAACTTCGTATAGCAAAGGAATATATTGAACAGATTTATACAAAAAACTAATTCATGAGTCTTCGGATACGTAATGTGTCATAACTTTGACAAACACCAAATTTCTTTTCATAAATATATAAATGAAAGGTCTAATTTATTCTTCATATAAATAGGAATTGAACAATGATCATCCCATGCACGAAGGAGAAGAGTTGTCGACGTTGGTATCAGAAATGAATAATATATATTATGGATGTTCGCTTCAAATATCTTCCAACAAACAAATGCAACCGAATATTGAGAAGATTTTGATCAATCGTATACTACCATAAAAGAAGTAATTATATATTGAAATTTTGAAACCATCTATATTCTCTAATATTTAACATTTTCTTTCTAAGTATCCACATGTATATGTGACGCATCCATTGTTTGTTATTCAAGTATATAAATATATTGCACATCAATTTAAATTAAATATTCGAAAAACAGTCGTCTAAGCCGTGCAAAATGTAAAAACTTTCTATAGACTTAATTGAATAATTAGATTTATTGACTTTTTCCTGTTTTTTTTGTCTTTTGTTACATTGCCTTTTTTTCAAAAAAAATTTTTTCTTTGTTGTGTGTATTTTCATGAATACTTTGAACTACGAATAAATATTGTAAAACTAAACGAAAGAAAAATAAGACAATATTTTATTATTGAATAAGAAAATTTATTGCCGAAGACATACAACACGAGTAACTGCCTAGTTCAACTTCAAATATGAATCACACATAGATACACATACCTACGCTAGTCTACGAAATTAGAAATAGTTATTCTCTAGTTATATATATTTTTTTTAATAAAAATAAAATGATCTACAAGAAAATTTATAAATTTAAAAACAAAATATTAGAATGAATTCTTTGTCGAATCTGTAAAGACAAAGTAGATGTCGTAAATCATATATTGTTGAAAGAAACTGCTTATTATACGTTTATTAAGAGGTAAATATCCCTTATATAATCACAAATATGTTGCTATGACGAAAATGTTCGGATTACTGGTAGTCTTAATCTACTACAGCAGTATTCTTTTTTAAAATGCATTAAAAATAGATACACTAGTGAGTAATATTATCACCTACAAAATTAAAGTAGATAACTTAATATTAAGGAGAAAATCATTTTAAAGTTATTTATTAGTCTTTATGAATAATATCATATAAGAACGCATGTACCAATTTATTTTTCACTATTCATTGAAGTAATTATTTGATAATAATTTCTTCCAGATTATATTCAATAAGACAAAATTATTAGTACAACAATGTGCTTTATTGGAAATATTAATCCATTTAGATTTTATTTGAATTAATAGTTTTACTAAGCATATAAGATTTCATATAGATTTGAATGTTTTGATTACAAGAAACTGTTAACTTTGTTATTGATTTCAATTTATTTTAGCATCAAATATTCGAATAAATTTAATTTATAAAAATCTTTTCTTTTGAATATACAACATATTTTATTAATAAATAAATATAATTGTAGAATTATATTTAAATCTTTGAATTATGAGAATAGATTTTGAATTTCATTTAAATAATTATCTAAACATAAATTTAAGATAATTTTATGAGAATTTTTTTATATAAAAAAGCATTAACTAATATAAATTGAAACTATTGAAATATATATAAATTAACATTCATTATGATTATTATTAATAGTTATATAATATAAGAAAATATTCTTTTGAAAAATTCTAAATTAATCAGTCACTTGCAGTATTTTTATCTGAAATGGATAATAGAATGTGCAGCGTAGACGGCGATTATAAATATTTGTTGATTTTCTTTTATTCGGTTCTGCTCGCTTTCATTCATGCTTCATTAGTTTTATATTCTTTTTCGTATCATTTTTATCACAGTTTGCGCACTGCAATTATATTACATCAATAATGCACATGGTTTTGCGAAAGTAAATACATTAATATAATGTGAAATATATGTATCGATTTTTAAATTAAACCAAAAAAAAACGTCGATTTCTACATCGGCAAGATACTGGAAAAGTTAAATGATTCTACACGAACGATCAATTTTTGTTTTTTTATTAGAGATGATTTCAATTATAATATCATTCTATGATTTGTTTCTGAAAATGTACTGAGTTGTGTGAGAATTTATTAGTATTAGTTATTTCATTTATTTACTTGTATACTATACATGATTGATTCTCAATCTTGTCTTAATATTAATGGTACAAATATGAGAAAAAGGCACAAAGAAGACGCAGTGGGTATTTTTGCAAGATATCTTAATAAAAAATAGTAACAAATTTCCTATTAAATGTGTCTTCGGTAGTAACTGAAATCCTCTCGATTCAGATAAAGAAAATAGTATATGATTCCTCATTTTTCTAATCAACTTAATTTAATTTATGTACAAATTAGTTTTATTTTATTTATGATTTGTTGAACACTATTGCAAATGTATAAAAAGGCGAAGAAAATTGAAAGAGCTCAGGTTGAATTAATTTACAAACGATAGTAAACTCATGATATTCGCGAGGTAATATATAAAAAATAGATGTGGCAGAAGAAATTGCCAACTCTTGATAGGTTCGCTTCTCAAAGTGGACTGAACGAGAAAACTGCATTCTGACGTTAGAAGATACAATTTTTAGTACAATTTCTAGTTGTATTCTGCTTTAAATCAGCATGGTTTGTCTATTTGTAACATGAAAATTATTATGTACTACAAAAACACTATGTTTAGAATGATGTATAATGAAATCAAAATTTTAATCGGCTAAACAGGACTTCCAGATCAATTACAATTAATTTATAATCAGTCATAATCAAAACTATCGATTTAATTATTATGAAATAAAATCAGAATTATAAATGATTAGAACTACAAATTGGTAATTTCAATCATCTATAATCCTACTTCAGTTGCATGTTCAAGTCGAAAAGTATGTTGAGAAAATAATCCGTTCCGGCGATTCCATGACACCAGTATTCTAGCCAGATATTTTTCAAATTTCTCCATGGCTACCACTCGATCTAGGTAATAGTTGGCTTTATAATTTGCTTTAATTTCTAGAGGATTTCACAATTTTGATCGATTTCAACCGAGCAAACTTTTTATTGGGCAGTATAAAAGTCTAATAAATCTTGTATAGCCAACATTTAATTTTAATTCAAGATCATCTATTCAGTTTTATTCAGACTTTAATTATTTAGGATATGATGTCTTAAGCGAACAAGAAAATCATGTTAATATTCTTTCGAAAATAAGTAATTCTTAACTTATATACTATCGCCTAAAATTCAACAAACAGCTCATCTGACATAGTACTAAACCAAAACAAAAGTCTGATCAATAGACTTATATCTTATATATAAATAAATTTCAAATCCAGACATTATAAATCGTAAAAATGTTACTTAAGACAACTGTTGCTTTCTAATTATATTAAAATAAATTATAAAATGTTTCGCCTATATCTGTCGGAAAATAGCCATTTTGAGGAGTTTTATAATCGTAACATACGATAGTTGCTCAAAAAAGTAAAAACAAACATCGTCCAATTACAAACCTCCACATCATATTATGTTTATCAATTTTCTTAATGTAAGAGAATCGATTGATTACTCACATTTTGCTTATCTACCTATACTGAATATAAGCGATATACATTATATACATAAAAGAAAAAGAAAAATATGCATTATCGTTTCTATTTTGTTGCTTGCTTGTTTTTTTCATGATATAAAAGAAGAAAAAGACAAAACGAAAAACAAACATCGTCTATATCATTAATGTAAGAGAACTGATCAATTACTCACATTTCGATTATCTACCTACAGTGAATACAAGCGATATGCTTCATATACACGAAAGAAAAAGAAAAATACGCATTATCGCTTCTATTTCGTTGCCTGCTTGTTTTTTTAATGAGAAAAAAAAGAAAAAGACAATATGAAAAATAAACATCGTCCAAATTTAAGCTCACACATCATATTATCTTCGTCTATTTTATTAATGAAAGAGAACTGATCAATTACTCATATTTTGCTTATCTACCTACACTGAATATAATCAATAAGCCTTACACACATTAATTAAAAACGACAGTTTATGTTTTCGCTCATGACTAGTTCTTGTTTTTTTCATGACATAAAACAAAAATGGATAAAATAAAAGTGCATTTCATGCCTCAATAAATCGTATGTACAAAAAATATTAAAGCGTCTCCTCTTCACATATTCGTTTAGTTATTTATTTTCGTTTATATACACAACACGTATATTTGATTATTCCTCTTCAATTTCTATCCCGTTTGAATATTATTTCACGGTAATTATTTTCATACTTTTTGTATTTAGTTTATACCAGTCACATAATATTATTCATATTGAGAATTGTTGCTCTATTTATAAGTACTACAATTATATAAATAGTTATTGAGATTTTTCTAAATGATCAGATTTATCTGATGACTCGCCCGCTACTTTTTAATAGGGTTGAGCCTGATGCGGTATTAAGTAAGACTCAGTACCCTGTATAACTGGGTTCTTAAGAAAGTTGGCCTCTCGATTGTGACTAGTATTGAGCGTGATTGGGTATTAAGTGAGATTGTCCACCATCTGTGAGTGTGCTCTTAGTGAAACTGGTCTCTGTGTTATAACTAATACCTAGAATTGTTACATTTTAAGTCTCATTCTGTAGTCTATGTGACTGGGTTCTCAAGGAAAATGGAGTCCCCATTTTGATGAATATTCTCTGTGAAAAGCTATGTAATCGGATTTTGTTCAATATCTGACCATCTTGACGGTGAATGTGGGTTTGAGTGTGGATACTGTATTCACCTAGCATCCGCACTCACCCCTAGAATTTTGCTTATAACCAGAAACTTGTAAACCGCAAGTCTCAAGCAAACTTCTCTACATAACATAATTTACATATAGAAATTCATTTTAGATTTTCCTTTATTTCAAGACAACACACATTCAATTGAGTCAAAGCTATGGCTCATGTAAGGCTAAAACGTACAAAGTGAGTTTTGAGTGTCTCTAATGAGCCTTATCATCTTTTTATTAATTGTATAGGCCTTCTAAACTTTGGTTTTCTGTATTGATACTGACTACTATCACATGGACAACTATTACATCGCTTATTCCATTCTATGTATCAAAAAGCGACTTTAGCATCACCAACATCAACAACAGCGCTTCCGTCATAACATTACAGGACGCTAGTAAGTGTTCATTTATTGTTTTTAGCCTGCACATGCATTGTCTTTATTAGAAAAATCACTTACTTCGTTAAGTGTCTCTTATATGTTACCAGCTGGATTAACAAAAAAACGCGCCACGCAATCCGTCACCAACCGACAAACAACTGCATCTTGCGTAATTTTTATCTTTGATGTTAATTCATAATGTTTAATATATTTTAGCTGACACAAGCACTCGGTGCTGCCAAAGGTTCCATCAACGTCACCGGTATTGGCAGTGCAGCAGCAACTACTACCAAAGGTCGACGTCGCCGTCGCGAGTAATTTTCTTTTTAATTCATTTCTACTAGTTATATTTACCTATGACTATACATATAGCGTTCAATGCGACAAAACAGATCGTCCAGGAGTTGCTATCATCCTTGACGTAGGATTGGATTATCCATCAACTTTACCATGCCAAAAGTTGTCCTGTCAAGTCGATACGTTTACTGATATCCACCAAAAATTCAATAGTGTCACCGATGTTAGTCTCACCGCAGACGATGGAAGCACCTTGTCTGTACAGCTATGCCACGTGGAATCTCATACTGATGGCATAAATAACGATCCTCAAGGTTCCAATGGTGTTGTTATCCGTGAGTTGTTTGTTTCTTTTATGACTTATCTAGGAGCACAGATACATTCCTATCCGAACTAGAATTTAGATTGAATAGATTCCGGTTCAAGTCGAATTTCAGAAACAAATATAACTTATGTATGTAAGTCTATTCTTTTTCAGAGCCTTGTACAGTCGTTTGCCAGAACGGTGGTGAATGCACAGGTCCCACAACTTGTGGATGCACCACAGGATGAACTGGGGACACATGCGAAACTGGTAACTTAAATTCAGAGTTTAGTTGATTCTAATAATGTCTATTTGTTTTCTTTCAGCTGTATGCACAAATGGCTGCGACAATGGTGGCACATGTACAGCTCCTGATACATGCATATGCGCAACTGGTTGGAGTGGTGCAACGTGTACAAACGGTCAGTAAAATTTAAATTTGAGATCTTTTCCAATCATTTCTTTTCTTGAGGATTAGGATGTAAGGATGTAAATGAGAATGTGCAATTGTATTCGTTTGCATGTAAGATTGAGAGATGAAATCATGGTGGTGATTTGAGTGAATCTTTCGGTAACACTATATTCTTAACCCTCGCCATATGTTCAGTCTGGACAGTCTCACATTCCCTGGCTCAGATATAGTTTGGCGGACATACTCACTCTTATCCACTTGGTTCTACTAAGCAATAATTCATTGAAATAAATGATTTAGTTTAACATCTTATTTATTTAATCAGCTAAATAAGTGTTTTCTATTACAGTCTAATAACTTTCTCTTCATAGTTTGGAAAGTGAATAAGCGCTCACTCACCTGCTCCTTCAAGACTCAACTATAAAAAACGAATAAATATGTTGTAAAGAATAAGAACATTTATTAATCATATCTATCCGAATTAATGACACAATATAAAATATTATTATCGACATATTATGTAAATTTTTATAAATGAGATGAATATTGTCTTGAGAGAAGAGACTCATTTGCTTAGATATTTTATAGAAAATTATATATTCGATTAAAAATTTCTGGAAGAATCTATTTGTTATCGTATTAATTATAACAATAAATTACTTTACTATATTTTTGATTGACGACTAATAATAGTTATTTCATAAGTTTTATTAATTGTAAAAGCTATCATTTTCTCTAAAACTTCGATAGAATGATATCATTTGAGTCAATTTACCAAATTCAAAAAAGATTTCAGCACTGAATTCATACTGTGTCAACTAATTTGTTTCAGTTGTTGCAGTAGACACATAATTATACACAAATATAGTACAAAAGAGGAGAGACAAAGAAATCCATACGATTTTATTTAAAGTCAGATACATTGCTAATTGATAGAGAAGTGGTAAACTATGAAGAATATGTCGTTCAATCTTTCTGTTTCATATAGAACCGACAACGTCAACAACAACGACAACGACAACCACAACCACGAAAGCAACAACGAAAACAATCACGAAGACAACTACGAAAGCAACAACAAAAACAACCACAAAAGCAACTACGAAGACAACCACCAAAGCAACAACGAAAACAACAACAACGGAATCCACAATCACAACAGAGACAACGACCACTAGCGAAACGACAACAACTACGACTACTACTACTACCACAACAATTACAACAACAACTACAACTACCACGACAACTGCGACTACTGCTATAACAACAACTACAACTACGACTACTACCACCACAACAAAAATAACTAGCACAACTACAACTACCACAACTACAACTACGACTACTACTATAACAACGACAACTACAACAACTTCGACTACAACAACAACTACGACAACCACTACTACAACTACCACGACAAGTACTACCACAACATCAACAACAACTACGTCTGCTACGATAACAATAACAACTACCACAACCACTACAACAATAACGACTACAACTACAACTACAACAACAACAACAACAACCACCACATCGACAATAACTACCACATCGACAACAACGACAACGACAACGACTACAACAACCACGTCGACAACAACTATCACATCGACAATAACGACAACGACTATAACAATCACATCGACAACAACGACAACAACAACTACGACAACAACTATCACCACCACCACCACCACAACCACCACAACAATAACAACGACTACAACTACGACTACCGCAACAACAACAACAACAACAACAACAACAACAACAACAACAACAACTACAACTACAACAACAACTACGACAACTACAACAACTACTACTATACGTGAGTGAAAATAGGATGCTTTATAGTTAAGTTGACGATGACTTTTTCGAATCGTTCCATCGAGAAGATTTGTCAGTGGTTGATGACTTTTTCCCATCTAGTGAAGCCAGTTAAGTAGGCAATTTCTTTTTGAGGTTATTCTCAGTCAAAGTGTTGATATTCTGATGTGAGTAATGGTAAGACAATGATTGACCATATTGAATCGGCTTGGCTTACGTTTGACATTGAGTTTAGTTTGAAATCTGTAAAAAAAACACGATTTTGACAGAATAGATCTCAATGATAACTTTTTATTATTATTTAGCAGCCCTTGAAATATAACGATAATAGTAGGCAAAAGTGAATATGGTGGAAGAACGTTGATCTTTTTCGGAAAAGGTTTACAGATAATTAATTCAGACGTTGAATCAAAGAACAATCACATGTCTTATTCAACGTTCCAAGTTGGAAAAGGCTAACTTGCATGAGATGAAATGTATGTAACATGAAACATTGACCGATGAATTCCTAAGAGCAAGATAAAAGTTGTTTTTATTGAGAAATAGAATTTTTTATTTTATTGAATCACAAGAGTGTAGGTGAGTGTGGGTCTAGGTAGAATGCGATGTACCCACACACACGTCCTCCATGTAGAAGACATAGACCTCATTCATTTTTGATACATTTGTTTTAGCTGTGTGTTCCCCAACCTGTCAAAATGGCGGTACATGTTCGGCAACGAATACATGCACAGTAAGATCATCAATTCTTATGATTAAATTTTACCCTAATTTCTATTCTTTAGTGCACTACAAACTATACCGGTTCGATTTGTCAAACACGTAAGTAATGTTTTTTTTCGTCAGTAACACTGAATCATCGATAACACTCTGATAGACGCTCAGAATTCTAATCATAAAGTAAATATTTTCGATATACACCTGTTTTTCAAGAATATTAGTCTTTATACACAGTTTTACAGAAGTATTGTTTTCACCATATTATGGTGTACTGCCAAAACTTTGAGTTAGCTGCCTATTTTTTTCTACATGTCTTTCTCTTCTACAAGGTGGTGAGCTTACGACCTGAGTATTTCTTTTCATGAATAGATTTTCATAGATCATGAGTCTGAGAAGTGCTCCGAAAGTAGTATGGAAATATGGTTACTGTTCAGATCATCGAAAAGCGTAATATCTAAAATTGTACTTCTTTTAGCTGTGTGCACATCGTCATGCCAAAATGGAGGAACATGTGTGGCTCCAAATACATGCTTGGTGAGCTCTCAAATACAAATTGTGAAAACTGAAACTGTATTTTTTTGTCTTTAGTGTACTTCAAGTTACACTGATTCGGTGTGCGGAACTCGTAAGTAATATTTCACGTCGTTGATTGACACTATCTTTAGAATACAAAAATACTCTATGTAGAAAAGAAAGAATTCATTCCTTTTTTGTTACATTTATTTTAGCTGTGTGTTCTCCAACCTGTCAGAACGGTGGTACATGTTCAGCACCAAATACATGCACCGTAAGTTGATCATTTATTGTGATAAAAATCTTACACTAATTTCTATTGTTTAGTGCACTGCGACATATACTGGTTCGGTTTGTCACACACGTGAGTAATGTTTCATTTCATCATCAGATACAATCGCTGATGACAGTCCGAGAGACACTCAGAATTTCTTCTTTAAAGTGCTGATACTATTGATGTTCGCTCTATACTATTTTCGAAATACATCTAAGTTTGAGGAATACTAGCTTTTATACGGTACTCTCGAGAATTTGTAGTTGTGTGCTCTATTGTGTTGTGCTGCAAAAACTTTTGGATTAGCTTGCTGTTTTTATTCTACCTGTCTCTCTCTCTCTCTTTCATAAGGAGATAAGCTCACGACTTTACTATTTCTTGGTAAGCAGATTTTATAGATCATGAGTTTGTGAAGTTCTTCAAAAGCAGTAGGGAGATATAGGTACTGTTTGAATCATCCAAAAGTGTGATATCTAAAATTATATTTTTTAGCTGTGTGCACATCGTCCTGTGAAAATGGAGGAACATGTGTGGCTCCGAATACATGCCTGGTGAGTTCTTAAATGGAAGTTGTGAAAACTTAGACTTTCTCTTTTTTTTGTTAGTGTACTTCAAGTTACACTGGCTCCATATGTCAAACACGTAAGTAATGTTTTACATCTTTGACAAACAATATAAATGCAACCGTGGAGGGAGCAAACAGATATGTTGATAGAAAATCTATTATTTTTCTTTTAGCTGCATGCTCACCGTCCTGTGAAAATGGAGGAACATGTGTGGGTCCAAATACATGCTTGGTGAGTTCTTAAATGAAAGTTGTGAAAACTGAGACTATGAATTTTTTTCGTAGTGTACGTCGAGTTACAGTGGCTCCATATGCGCAACACGTAAGTAATGTTTTACATCTTTGATAAATAGTATCATTGCAACCGTCGAGAGAGCAAAGAGATATGGTGATAGAAAAAAACGATTGCTTTTCTTTTAGCTGTGTGCTCACCGTCCTGTGAAAATGGAGGAACATGTGTAGCTCCAAATGCATGCTTGGTGAGTTCTTGAATAAAAGTTATGAAAACTTAGACTATGTATTTTTTTTTAGTGTACTTCAAGCTACACTGATTCCATATGTGCAACACGTAAGTAATGTTTTATATCGTTGATAATCAATATTAATGCAATACTGAAAATAAAAAAGGGATTTCATGTTTGCAACGAATTTGAAACCGTATTTTGGTATCGTACAAATAAGGTTCCGCAGAGCGCTAGTTTTCATTTGAACAATAAAAGCATTTAGTACACAGAGTTCCGTATAGAACTAATTTTTTTTGGCTACAAAGCGGGTTCCGTATCACGTTCGACGGAATTCTACTCCAACCATGTGTATTCTATCAACAAGTTTTTTCTTAAGTTGACTATGCGTATGCCTATTACCTTAGACCTGTTTCTAATAACTAATTCCTATATATAATCCTGGATTTTTATTTCTAACCGATTATGGGCACAGCTGAGCTTCTACAGTCTACGACAAAAGTTTAAGCGAATTCGTTTTTTTCGCATTTTTTTGCATATTTATTTTTTTAATTTTTTCCTGATATTAACGAGTATCGGTTTGATTCAAACGGTGGTCTAAGTAGTACGAGAGACCCACTATATGATGTACTGGAAGCAGTTCTTCCCTTTGTCTTTATAGGCTATTCATAGTGAAAAAGATTTTTTTCATCATAAAATAGATTTTTTAGCCTTTTAGTATTTCGCATTTCCTAACCAAGAAATTTTTTCAAAAAAAATTAAAAAATATACCAATCGATAGAGCTTGAAATTCTCTATCGATTGCTAAAAAAAGATTTTTCCCTAGGTTGTACTATCATTTCATAAATGTGATTTTATTGACAAAACCGGAATAATAGGCACTATTTTTCACATGAAATTTGACAAACAATAAAAATGTATTTTTGCTACTCAAAAGTTTAGTTGCTGGAAAATAGTCTTTAAGCAGATTATAATTAAAGTTAAATACCACTATTTAGTTCAGTTTTGCATGCTCTTTTCAGTGATGTATAATATATCTCGATAAAAAAAAGTATACAACAGCAGATTTAACCTGCCACTGTGTTTCTTGTTTTGTCAATAAAATCACATTTATGAAATGATAGTACAACCTAGGGAAAAATCTTTTTTTAGCAATCGATAGAGAATTTCAAGCTCTATCGATTGGTATATTTTTTAATTTTTTTTGAAAAAATTTCTTGGTTAGGAAATGCGAAATACTAAAAGGCTAAAAAATCTATTTTATGATGAAAAAAATCTTTTTCACTATGAATAGCCTATAAAGACAAAGGGAAGAACTGCTTCCAGTACATCATATAGTGGGTCTCTCGTACTACTTAGACCACCGTTTGAATCAAACCGATACTCGTTAATATCAGGAAAAAATTAAAAAAATAAATATGCAAAAAAATGCGAAAAAAACGAATTCGCTTAAACTTTTGTCGTAGACTGTACATATACATATGTTTCTATGTCCTTAGATGTATAACTAAGCTCTTATATCTATTTTCTATGCTCTTACATCTATATGTACACCTTATTTCTATAACGGTTCCCTTATATCTATATCTGATCTGTTATTGACAACTATTATTATCCCTTGTTTCTATAAATGCTCTCTTGTTTTAATAACTAATGTGTTAAAATAAAATTAAGCTCCTAAACTAATGTGGTGTCCAGATAGATAAGATAACACGCAATAGGATTATACGAAAGATCAAGATTTATTTTATCAGATAATTGTTTTATTATAGGAAAAAGCCTATGATTTAAACCGTCAGTTTTTTAAAATGATGCGTACTGCAAAAAGTATAATAGAACTTATAGGTGTAGTAGCTGATGAAAAATGTACAAGGAAACATGTTGCATGATTAGGGACTATGCTTCTTCGAGTGAAGTATTAAAGGTTTTTACCTAGTTCATGAACTTCTGTTTTTTTTTCTCGAAAAAAGCCGCTTTGTCAGCATATGAGTTCGAAATATAGTAATAAAAATGTCCGAACTGAATTTTGAAATTCATGAAAAACAGAAAACGAACGGAAAAATCTAGACTAGTGCACATTCTGATTCGTATAAATGTCTTCCTCTCGTTAATGATAGGGAAAAAGAGAGAGTCCAGCACGAAACCTCAAAGATCTAGCTTAACACCATTTTTTTCCATTGTAGGACAACCACAGTCCATGCCAGATGGATGTACTAACACTCAAACCTACCCTCTTTAAAATGTTAGCATTATTAACGTTCACTCTCTGATATTTCCGATATACAGCTGAGTTTGAAAACTAATACTCTTTACACGGGACTCTCGAGAATTTATAGTTATGCACCCGATTGCCCTTAACGATAGAAACGTTTGGCTAGCTGTCTGTTTTTGTTCTACTTGTCTTTCTCTTATAGAAGGAGGTAAGCTCGCGATTTGAGTATTTCTTTTGATGAGCCAAGTTTAATAGATCATGAGTTTGAGAAGTCCTTCAAAAATAGTATGGAAATATACGTACTGCTCGAATCATGGAAAATTTTAATATCTAAAATTGTATTTCTTTTAGCGGTGTGCTCACCATCCTGTGAAAATGGAGGAACATGTGTGGCTCCAAATACATGCTTGGTAAGCTCTCGAATACAAATTGCGAAAACTGAAACTATCTATTTTTTTGTCTTTAGTGTACTTCAAGTTACACTGACTCGGTGTGCGGCACTCGTAAGTAATATTTCATGTCGTTAATTGACACTATCTTTAGAATACAAAAATACTCTCTGTAGAAGACAAAGAATTCATTCCTTTTTTGTTACATTTATTTTAGCTGTGTGTTCTCCAACCTGTCAGAACGGCGGTACATGTTCAGCATCGAATACATGCACCGTAAGTTGATCAGTTGTTGTGATAAAACCTTACATTAGTTTCTATTCTTTAGTGCACTGCGACATATACTGGTTCGATTTGTCAAACACGTGAGTAATATTTCATTTCATGAGCAGATAGAATCGCTGATGACGTTATGAGAAACGCTCAGACTTCCCTCTTTAAAATGATAACTTTGTTGAAGTACACTCTTTGATATTTCTGATATACATCTGAGTTTGAAGAATGCTAGTCTTTGTACAGTACTCTACGGAATTTGTAGTTTTGTGTAGTATTGTACTGTACTTCAGAAACTTTTGATTCACCGGCTGTTCTTGTTCTATACGTCTTTCTCTTCTACAAGGCGGTGAGCTCACAACTTGTGTATTTTTTTGATGAGCAAAGTTCAATAGGTCATGAGTTTGAGAAGTGCTTAAAAAACAGTAGTGGAATATAGGTAGTATTCGAATCATCAAAAAGTGTAATATCTAAAATTATATTTTTTTTAGCTGTATGCACATCGTCATGCCAAAATGGAGGAACATGTGTGGCTCCAAATACATGCTTGGTGAGCTCTCGGATACAAGTTGTAAAAACTGAAACATTTTATTTTTTTGTCTTTAGTGTACTTCAAGTTACACTGACTCAGTGTGCGGAACTCGTAAGTAATATTTCATGTCGTTGATTGACACTATCTTTAGAATACAAAAATACTCTATGTAGAAGACAAAGAATTCATTCCTTTTTTGTTACATTTATTTTAGCTGTGTGTTCTCCAACCTGTCAGAACGGTGGTACATGTTCAGCACCAAATACATGCACTGTATGTTCTCAAATTGTTTGTATACAACCTTGAACTCTTTTTAATATTTTTAGTGTACTACAGGCTATCAGGGTTCTGTTTGTCAAACACGTGAGTAATGTTTCTTACGATAATTGTGTTATATTCGAAGTTGAAAATATGAAAGAAAGTCAAGATTTTTTGGCTTAAGTTACGTCAACTATTTTTGTTCACTCTATGAGATTTACAAAATGTACATATTAGCTCCTGAGAGTAGCGCTTTTATGTATTAGCCTACGGAAGGGTGTACTTTCTATGCTTTATACTAAGATCGAGAAGTATGAGCGAATTGCCGTCAGAAATATATGAAATAACTATTGCATGAGGATTCATTGACCTGCGTGATACACTGCATCAGTACATTTTAGTTTTTTATCTTCAACTCAATTTTTTCCTTGTGCGTTCGTGTTGGTGTGAGTGTGGGTGCGGATGTGGATGTGTGACATTTGTAGCCAACCCATACATACCCGCACACCCCACACCCACACCCTACAGCAGCCAATTTAGATAATTCGAAAACTTCCAATACTAAAACTATAAGAAACATAAAATCGTTGGTCAGGATTTTTTTACTAGAGATCTAATCAAAGAAAAGATTGTGGAAGTATAATTATCAGGTAAACCCTTTAAAGATTTACTCTTCTATCATAATGCACTCACATTTATAGCAGTTATAATAATTAGAGAAGAAAAAAATAGGATATTAGGGGTAAACCCATAACTAATCATTTAGTCTCATTCTAAATTTCCCTTTGCAAAATAGAAACGACAACAACAACGACAACAACTACAACTACAACGACGACGACAACAACCACAACAACCACAACAGTAACAACAACTGGTAAGTGGGATGTCAGCTATTTTGTAATAGTTTCTTAACCAATGATTATCCTGAATAAGATATGCGAGTAGACCATCTAGATAACCACTCTATCACAATTTTTATCTCGCTCAATTCTGTAGAACCCGTAACTTAAAACGAAAATCTTATAGTATTGTGATCAAACAGAGAGCATCATGCATAGTCACGTAATAAATAATTTCGAGCATTATAGTTGGGATAAAAATTCTTTTTATTTTTATAAAATAATCTGTCTATAAAAATTCTTTTTTCGCAGAGTTTTACAAGAATATATGAATAGAAATTGGACATCATGATTTGTCCATTTAGTTGATGGGATAGTCACAAAAATCGAAAATGATTGATAAAAGTTTCAATATTTTCTTTTGGTTTCTCTTTCCATTATCTAATATATTACATGGTCAAAATAGATAGCAATATAGAAAAAAAATCAAAAACTCTATTCCATGTTCATAAGTCTTTTCTAAAAGATACAACAATAGATATAGTTCTCTATCATGATAGAATATTTTAATATTTCTTCGTAATATAGTCAGAATATGTAAGTTTAATAAATAGTATTTTCATTATAATGTTTGTGCCATTTAAACTAACTTCATATCATTAAGTTCATTTTATTCATGTTTTTGAGTATTATAATTGCGTTAAATGAACAAAATATATTTTGTGTTTGACAGCTTGTGGCAGCACGTTTCTCACACCAGTGATTTATACAGCTACTTACAATCTGTACGCAATGGCAATGGCTGATATGAATGGTGATAATAAACTGGATATTGTTGTTGTAAATAACGATGGGACCAGCGTTGGTATTCTTCTGGGCGTGGGCGATGGTACATTTGGTTCTCAGACTACTTATCCAACTGGTGACTCTCCAACTCAAGTAGTAATAGCTGATGTGAATGGTGACAATCATCCGGATTTAGTTGTTCCAAATTCCTCTGTAAATAACATTAGTGTTCTTCTCAATTCAGGCAGTGGTACATTTCTTCCTCAAGTTTCTTATGCAGTTGGTGGTAATGGTCCACAGTCAGTAGCGGTGATCGATGTGAATGGTGATAATAATCCAGATATTATTGTCGCAGTTTCCGGTGCGAGTACGGTTGCTGTTCTTCTCAATTCGGGTAGTGGTACATTTCCTTCTTTGGCTTCTTATACAACTGTTAACGCTGCGTATTTCGTAGTGGCAGCTGATCTGAATAATGACAATTATCCAGATATAGTTGTCGCACTTTATAGTGCGACCATCATTGGCGTTCTTCTCAACGCAGGTGATGGCACGTTTCTTGCTATAACAACTTATACAACTAGTAACGGTCCATGGAGAATAGCATTAGTTGATGTGAATATTGATACTAAACCCGATATTGTTGTTGCAAACAGAGATTCGAGCAATGTTGGCGTTTTTCTCAATGCAGGCAGTGGCATATTTTCTGGTCAAATTACTTATACAACTGGTTCTAGTAGCTTTCCGGACGCACTAGCAGTAGCTGATATTGATAGTGATAATTTACCAGATATTGTTGTTGGACTCCAGTCTAGCGGCCAAATTGGTATTCTTCTCAATGCAGGCAGTGGCACATTTGGTGCTGTAACAGCTTATGCAGCTGGCGTTAGTCCAGAAGGAATGGCAGTAGCTGATGTAAACGGTGACAGTAAACTGGATGTTATTGCTTCAGGGAACAACGTGAACTCAGTTAGCGTTATCCTACATTGCTAAAATCTACTGATAAACTGAACTTAATTTGTTATTTGACATTATACTCCTATACTAAGGATATTATTCTTATGAAACATTGAACGATACGGACGACTAATTTTATTTGATTTCATGCTTTTTAATAAAATTTTCTCAATTCTAGAAAAAGATACTAATTAGTTTTCTAGCAGATTTCAACTAAGAAAGTTTTGAATAGAACAGAAAATGGTCGTATAGAAAATTGATCAAATACATTCTGTTATAATAAAAATAAATCGAGAGATGTTCAAGTGATTCAAGAATTTCTTGCCATAATCTTGTTATTAAAATGAAAATATTTTCCGATATTTTATATAACAAATTTATTTCGATTGAAGAAACGAGAACACAAGTAGGAGTGAGCTCATTTCCAGTTAGATAACAATAACAATTTCATTGCTTTTTACGCCACAATCTGCTCTATTATTTGATAAAGAGGTTTTTTATTCGCCCATTGAATTACTTTTAAAGGAAGGGATAATGATTTGATGCAGACGAAGATTTGTTTTGATTTAATGTTTTTTGTAAAATAAAATTTTTCCCAAATATAAATAATCTTTTATTTTTATCCTTTCTTTAAAGCCTAATGCATTCGTGTTAATATTTATAAGACTTAACCAAAATATAATTAAATAGACGAAAATTTGTATTTATCTCGATATTTTGCTATTTAATATTGATGTTTTATTAAGATAAAACAGAATTAAACGTGTCTTCTTCGGTAATTGAAACAACACAAGACTAATTACTTCAAGCTTTAACAGCTGAATACATTTGAGTATCTACACTAGTCGACGATCTTGCCCCATTCTTTCTAGGTTCTTGCTTTTCTTGATTTTCAGGCAAGATTCTTCCCTGAAAAATTCCTTACATACAAGATTCTTGTAGATCGAATCTTGCCTGATGATGCAAGAAATTCTTCTCCAGACAAGATTCTTGTTCTTTTGTTTTCTTGAATTCTTGTCTGATTCTGGTCATATTAAAAAAGCCTTTTCTAGGTTATTACCACTTTTTGTTTATAGCGTTTTATCAGAAGCTTTTCACACCATGTACAAAAAAATACTCTAATATTTCACGTATTCATGAAGTAGTTTCAATTTTTAACATGAAAAGCAATACAAAAATCCTTCTTTTATTTATTTTTTTGAAATTTGACCTGTACGAAAAGGACTATCAAACAAGAATTTTTTAAAAAGATCAACATTTTCTTTATCCATTATGTGTAATACTTTTATAGATAGTGGAAAAAATCTAGAAGTACGAATTTGAAATACATCGAAATGTGCTCAATAAGAATTGTTTTCAGGAAACAATGAAAAATGGATATCATATATTCCATTGTTTTCTTGATGTGAAATAAACTTTTACTATTCATCCAATTAAAATAATAACTTACTAGATGTCGTTTAAATTAAATAAACGCTTTAGAAAAAGAAAATAATCTAAGTAAATTTGAACTATACTTATCGAGTCAGTAACGGCTATGATTAAATAACATTTAGATAATGCTTTTATATATGTGATAAACAAAGATCACATCACGTGCCGTTCATCTTGGAAAGCTGGCAAGAATCTGTTTTCTTTTCTATTATAAGAATCTTGTCTGAATAGTAAGAAATTTAAAATATTTTATGTTTCTTTCCGGCTTCTTTTTCTTCATGATATTCAGACAAGATTCTTTTTATCTTGAACTTTAGCCAAGATTCTTTTTAACAGAAAAGAAAAACAAGAACCTAGCAAGAATAGGGCAAGATCTGCCACTGGTGTGGGAACAAAATGCCATCAGTGTGGCTGGCAGAAATGGAGAAGGACAGAAACTAAATCAGCTCAATCGTCCCTTTGGAATCGTTATTGATAAAAAGAAGAATATTTTCATTGCTGATTTCGGGAATCATCGTATTGTTGAATGGAAATGTAATGCGAAGGAAGGACAAATCATTGGCGATGAAAATGCCAGAGGAGATCGAATGGATCAATTGAATTATGCAACAGATGTAATTGTTGATTAACAAACTCTCATTGAGAATATTGCTTGTTTTGGCTTGACAGTAGATAAAAATGGATTTCTTTATGTTTCTGATTGTGAGAAAAATGAAGTGAGACGATGGAAAATAGGAGAATACAATGAAAGAATTGTAATAGCAGGTGGAAATGGACAACAGAAACAACTCAATCATCCTACTTGTATCTTTGTTGATGAAGATCTGTCTATATATGTATCAGATAGAGACAATCATCGCGTGATGAAATGGTAAAGGAGAAAGTCTCAATCAATTGTCTTCGCCTGTAGGAATAATTGATGATCATTTGGGTCAAATCTATGTGGCAGATCGTGGAAATCATCAGGTATTGCGTTAGTGGAAACGGAAGAGGAAATCAATTGAATGGTCCCTAAGATTTATCTTTCGATAACGGAGGAAATCTTTATGATGTTGATTGTTGGAATCATCGAATTGAATTAAATAAAAATCGCACGAAAAGAAGATGTTGTTTTTGAGAAAAAAATATTACAAAATTAAATGTAAATGATAATACTTTCAAGACAAGTAATCGACATTGTTTCTTTTGTATATTTTGAACTCAGAAATTAATTTTAAAATTTTGATTGAACAAACAAGCGTCTATGATTTGTAAGAATTTGATTCTTGTTGTTAATACGATGATGTTTTCTTATTTCTTTGAATGGTTGTTCTATTGTAGTTTCATATATATGATGATCTTTAGATATTGACGATTTATTTTTTTGTTTATGAAAGAAACGTTTTTGTATTAGGTGAATTAATGGAAGAATTGCAAGTTTAAATCCAATAAATAAAAGTCCAACTAAATCCAAACATAACACTAAAATATAAATTATCTTTTTAATATTTTCTATGTCAATTGCATACGAATAACTTACTGAAAAAAAGAATTGTATTAAAAGTAATTTCATATGTTCGAGCAATAGGTTCTTGCGTATTCTTCACATAAAATTCTGATTCTGTTATATCCATAACTAATGTCATGTGTGAACGTACATAACGATAAAACTCTCCTTTCTCCGAAAATAATAAATCATCTGTTAAAGTATTCATTGCAAGAGTAGGTAACCAAAGTCCTGTATACGTCACTTCATCAAGTAATGTCATACTAGCTGTGCGATTGATGACTTTTGTCATTTTAACATTGATTACTGGATTTGATGTTAAAGTTTTATTTGGAGTAAAAAATGATTGACAATAATCTAATTGTTGTGCTGTATACGTACCATTGTCAATAATAACAGATGGTGCTGAAAAACAAATACGAAGTGCACCAACAAAATAGGGTCCAAGTATATCAAAATGCATTGTAATAACATGCTGTGGTAAAATAAATGAAACATAAATTATACTGTTATTTGTCGAACAATTCAAATTTTTTAATGTAATGCTTAAACCATGAGCTCTTTTCAATTGTATTGCTAGATCATCACACCCAAATCCTGTACTAATAAATTCAGCAGTTAAAGTAATATTTTGTTCATCAAGTAAAGTAAATATTGTTTTTTCTTTATATGTATGTGTTGAAAGTAATTGTAATGAACTGGTTAATTTAGCATTGAATAATATACCATCACATGAAACACTTAATCGTTCATCGGATGAAACTTGTTCAATTGGATATAGAGATGCAAATGAAATACTGAATTTACAAGCGAAAATAATTAAAACGAAAAGTGAAAGTGAAATAAGACCACCAAGCCAAAATTGTCCTTCACTTATTAGATCAATATAAACAAACAGTTTTTTAAAAACTAATGATCGATTTTTATATTTCGAACGATATAGAATAAGTTTGATCAGTATAAAAATGATTAAACATAAAATAATCGTGAAAAAACCCCAAAATATAGGTGAAATAAAAAGACATTGTATAGTTGCATCAGGAAACTTGAAAATATTTTGTAAAAGTAAATCATCAAATTGTGTTGATTCTGGTGATTCAAGATAAGGTGTCGTTTGATCATAACTTATTAATGATGTCATATCGATTTCATTTATAGCACCAAGAAAACACATAGATGTATTTTTTAAAACACATTCATCACATATTACTCCAGAACTACCATTATTTTTCGATTGTGATGGACAAATTATACAAGGTCCAAAGCTCATTTTCTCCTGATAAGTACCAGGAATACAAGATTTTGATCGATATATTATTGCATCTATTTCTGTATACTTCTCAACAATGCTACTACAATATCCTGGAGGACTTGCTGGAAGAAGAAGAACTGTCGAAGGATTAAGTACAAGACCAATCGTGTTCGGACTACATGAATGTAGACTAGTTATACTAAAAGGAGATGACATAATATGCATTTTTTGCATTGGTTGTTGATTGTTAGGAAATACAAAGATTGGTTTTGATTTAGGATCGAAATCATGAAGAGAATAAATCTATAATACAAAGTTCGATTTATAGACTGTCTTTATCAGAATATCATCTGAGATCTATTTAATTTCTTTTAAGTAAATGAATATACTTGCCTGTACTTGTGAAAGAGACCAGGGTAAAGTAGACATTGATTGAGCTAATACAGCATAGTGATTTTCATTTAATATTGCAACTGATTTACCAAATAATGCGCCATTTTGTGATGAAACAATTTCTTTCATAATAAATGGAGATTTTGATTTGTCATGAAAAGATAAAATTAAAACTGTATCCAAAAATGGCATGCCAACGATAATTATATTTGATTCTTTATCTACAGAAATTGATAGAGTTGCATATTGTTCACTATCGAATATAGAGTGAGATGCTTGTATTGCTGAAAGATTCGTCATTGATAGCCGTATTGGATCAGATATATTGGAAAGATTAGTTACATACAAATAAGGAATAAAGTCTTCAGATTCTACAGCACGATAAGCAAGTAAGAAAAGATAATGATCTTTAGTTATAGCCAGTGTTTGAGAAAAAATCCATTCGGAATCCCATAGATCATTAGTCATAAAAACTATGTGGGCATTTAAGTTGATATCTAAGCATAAAGTTTGACCCGTCTGTACAACATACACGTATAGATTTTGAGGATCTATAGCAAGAGCTAGTCTTTCCATTCTATCAACAGCTTCCAGTTGTCTCCATAAGATACCACGTGTACTAGGTGAACTATTATGATCTATAAACATTACGACCAAATAGAAACTATTCTTTGTATTTTCTACTATCATTGCGAATACTGAATAATTATTGCGTTTCTTCTCAGCTGTAACAATATTATGTATAAAGACAAAAGGATGTGATAGATTCATGCGTTGTAAGATTTGATCGTAAAACAAGTATCCCGGGCTCTCATTAAATGATAACGAATTTTTGATCACAGTAAATCTTTGTAGATTATTTTCAACGAAAATAATCATATCATCGTTTGCTGCTAATTGAGTACCCATTGTATAGTAATTTTCTTGATTGAGTATTAGTTGTTCTACTCCATGAAAATTTAGGAGTACAATTAAAATAATGAAAAAGTAATGCATATCTAAAATTTAATAAGAATGAATTATTTTTTTTATCGATTATCGTTTTATTTGAAGATGACAGTTTTCTTTATAATTGTGATCACTTCCAATAATACTCACAAAATAATCTTACTTACCTGTATCGAAATTGAAATAGATATGTTGTTTCTTTTTATATTGTCGTACATTTTTGAAGATTATCATAAATAAACCTGATATCATTTAAACTAGACAAACATATTTAGTGACGTTATTTTTTATATAATTTCTATCATATTACACTTGTTGAGATTTGTACTGTTCGTAAATTTAAAAATGCAAATGGTATTAAGTTTGCTTAACATAAGTTATTCGTAACTTGCATTTCAGTTGTTTTTACATTAATATAACACAATATTGAACTAAACAAAATTTATATGATCTGTAAATATATATATATTCAATGGTTTCAATTTTTTTACGTCAATCGATATTTGATTTATGACAATGATTTTAACTAAAATACAATCGACATCTTATTAGTAATATTTTACGTCAATGATAAAATTATCTTCATAAATATGTTCTTGTCTCAAAAATAATGTATATAAATACTTGCGGAAAAAAAATAGTTTCAGTCATTCTGATTTCTATTAGAGCGTAAAATTCTTTATCAGCCAATATATTTTTATCTTGCTTTGTGTTTGTATGTCAAATGTGCGGTATATTCATCTCTTCAATATAACTAGTTGCGTTTTATTTATGTGCATCAATTGGTAGTGGTGATTTTGTAAATGGAGAAAGACAAACATATCAGGCATTGAATTCTTCTAAACTTATTTCGAATAAAATCAGTACGATATGTATCGTGATTTGTCAGATAATATTGTTTAGAGTTAAAGTACCCGATGAGTTATCTTTCTGGCATTTATTGAAAACTATAAACTCTTAAAGTGATTATATAAAAACGAACATTTTTATCGAAGACTGACTCTTTATTCTGACTTAACATGATATGACAAATACACAATGAAAGTAGATACTTCCATTTCAAACAAACATTCCTATTTCAAGACGTTTATTATTTTTCTTTTCACATATAAGTAGTTTTTTTTTCTATTTTAAGAATGAAATCTTCTAAGGTACTTATCGAACTATACCACTCTGTCGATGATTTTTTTTGTGCAATTGTATGAATTCATTATTCACATATATGTAAATAAAAACTGTATAAGAACAAGAAATTTCTTTGTCGTTCCTTTTTTTACCTTAACAATTATCAACTTAGTTGTTATGTGTAGAAGAGAAAAGGAAAAAATGAATAATTTTTTTTTCGATTATTCAAAAAAAAAAGGTAGTAAACGCATCTCACATTCATTTCTTTTTCATTTATTCATCTGTTTGCAACAAAAATCGAATCAAAATGAGTAGTCCACACGGTACTTTAGAAGTAACTATCGTCGAAGCTCGTCATCTCAAAGATGAAGACATTGTCGGTAAAAATGATGCTTTTGTTGAAGTTTATTTGGATAAAGATTATAAACTACGAACAAAAACTATTCGAAATTCCAATGATCCAACATGGAATGAAAAATTTACTTTGTAAATCTATTTATCATAAAATTAATTTCGATTTATTCATTTTCTGTTTTTTATCTTTTATTTAAGTAATTTGAGCCGAAGTCATGAAGATTTACATATATCTGTGTATGATGATGATACAGCTGGCAAAGATTCAATTGGTTCAGCAAAGATTGATTTGAGAAAACATGACTTTACAAAAGGTCCTTATGATGAATGGATTAAACTACCAGCTTTATTGGGGCTTCGTTCGAAAGGTGAAATTCATGTTACCATTGAACATCATGTAAATAATTTTTTTGTTCTAAAATTGTATCATAATAATTGTTTTGTATTTTAGCAATAGAGAAATACAATGATCCAATAAACTTTTTAATCAAGCCCAAGAATATTATGCTTTTCTTTGACAATTTTCATTTTTAAATATTAAACGATAAAACTTGTAATTTTCTTTTTATAAATAAATCCAAATCAGATTAATCGATTGTTTTTTTATATATATACAATGAAATAAACAATTTACTATAATTTTAATATTTTTCTTTATAAATCATGTTTATTAATATGTGCAGACAAACTATAAATGAATTCGAGTGTGTTTGTATTTTAGAATATGTATTGACGTAAAAAAAATGTTGTACTGGAAACGTGACTGAATGAAAAAAATAAATTTATAAGTCAGTAGAACGGATATATAAAATATCTTAAGAATGGATGTAGATTTTCTGCCTATTTATTACTATTGAAAAAAGAAACAACGTCGAAATATATCCCATTTTTGTTTGAACATTGTAAATGAAACAACTGGCCAGAAATACTTTATATTCGTTTGATACAATTAGGCAACACCAAGATAATCAATAAAATTGACCTAAGAATAAGATGTTTATGATGAACAAATCAGCCGATTTTTCTCAAAAAGGCAGATGGGAAAGAAATGCAAGTGGAATGGGTAGAAAGATATTATGATTGTCTTTCAAATGCTATTGTCTGATACGATTACCGCTCCTTTCTCTAAAAATTCTTTTAATTTAAAAACTAAAATATATATACATGTATTGCTATTATTTATCTAGATTATATTTAACAATAGAATATCATTTGTCATTACATTTCTCTTTTCTTCTTACTTACAAGGACATTTCGAGTAATTCTCTCATTAGAAAAATACTAGATGTTTCATGATATAATTTTACTATTTATAGTCAAGGCAAACATGTGTAGAGATGTTAACGATCAAACTAATAATGTATTTTTGTTCTTTTTCGTTGTCGGATCTTTATCCATCGACTAGATATTAAAATACGAATATAACGAAAAAAAAAGAAAGCAGAGATATTAACAAAAACAAATAACAGATTGAAAGAAATCACATATTGGTTATCAATGAATAGATCACACAGAATATAAATATATATTTCAATCCTCGAGAAAAGTCAGTTTTAGAGTGTGGATGTAGTTATGGAGGAAGCATATCTTAACATGATTTTGTTGTTATGATTAAACACGAGCCACCTATGTTAGAGTCAAATTTTTGATTGGATAAATAAATAATAGTGTGTTAAGGAGAAAAGAAAAAAAATAAGGTATCATTTGGCTCGTGGTAGTAGTATTGGTTATATACATATATTCATAAGAATAATGATTCTACGTGCAAATCAACATAAAAAAATGATTTGGAAAAATGGTGGTGGAATTACTCATGAAATTGCTCGTGAACCAAATAATGATCAAGAAGAATTCGATTTTCGTTTAAGTATGGCTTCAGTTAAATATCCTGGTGGTCCTTTTTCTTTATATCAGAATATTGATCGAACTTTATGTATTATCGATGGAGAAAAAATGACACTTCAATTAAACAATAATAATGATGAATTAATATATCTTGATAAAAATTCTCCACCATATTCATTTTCTGGTGAAATTCCAATAACATGCCGGATATATGAAGATACACTTACTGATTTTAATGTTATGACTAAACGGGATAAATTTCGACATACTGTTCAACGTTTTATCTCAAATAAAGATCAAAATCCAGTAGAAATATCAAATTCTAATGGAGACATAATTTTTATTATCATTGCACAAGGATGTTTACAAATAAATGAAACAATAATGACAAAAGGTGATGCTATTAAATTTATTGATAATCAACAATTAATACAAATTTCAACTTTAAATGATAACACTATTATTTATTTAGTTAAAATTACTAAATTGTCATCTCAATAATACTATAAACAATATTGATTCGATTGACTTACATACATTTTTTTTTCATATATTAAAATAATATATAATTGTCGATGTCATTCTTTTTTTGACCATTATTTTTTGCGTTCTGTATTAGAAGAAGATTTTGGTCTATCGCCACGTTGTTAATTTCTCTTATCATTGCAAGTAAGAATGATAACGAAATGTAAAGAACGAGAAAAAAAGTGTTTGTGTATCATAATAATTCATTTATTTCATTACAACTGAAGTTGATATCAACAGCAGGTATATAACGCAAACAACTTTCTTCGTAGTTTCATGTATTATATTTAGAGAAATTGACAAACATGGTTTTCATCATTGTACTTGTTCTGTTTGCCTATGTTGCATATCGATTGTATCAACACTTTTATCCTGCACCTAATATTGATCCTCGTGGGAAATATGTTCTCATAAGTGGTTGTGATAGTGGCTTTGGAAATTCACTAGCTATTGATCTTGATAAACAAGGTTTTAATGTCTTTGCTGGTATTTACAGTGCTGATAGTAGAGCTGCATTAGCTGATCAACTTTCGGCAAGAGCAAACATCTTCATACTTGATGTAACTCAACAACGAGATATTGACGCTGCCTACGAGATGGTTAAAGAAAAGACGAACACACTTCATGCTTTAGTCAACAATGCAGGTGTTTTTACTGGTGGTCATATTGATTGGATAACGATACAATCCATGCGTGAAGTAATGAATGTAGACTTTTTCGGACATGTAGCCATGACAAAAACATTCTTACCATTACTGATTACAAAAAGAGATTCACGTGTAGTGAATGTTTGTTCAATAGCCGGCTTCATAGCTGCACCTTCCATCTCGTCTTATTGTGCTGCTAAGCATGCACTAGAATCGTTTTCCGATTGTCTTCGTCGTGAGATGCACGTTTGGGGCTTGCGTGTAAGCGTTATCGAGCCGGGTATCATGCGAACGCCCATTATTGAAAAGTATAATCAAGCTGCACACGAAATGAGTATGAAATTACCGATTGATGTTCAAGAACGATGGGGCAAAGAATTTTTCACACATCATTTTGATAAAATAAAAAACAATCCTTTGATTAAATTGGCCGAAAATCCTATTAAAGTAGTGCATGCAATGCATCATGCAGTAATAAGCACGGCTCCACATATTCGCTATCGAGTTGGCTGGCAATCAAACTTCGTCTATTTTCCTCTATCGATTATTCCTACTTGGTTGGCTGACTTATACTTTGTAAAAGTGCGTGGTTCACCTATTCTACCGGCTGGCGTAAATAAACAACTCAAGCCATAAAGTTAAATTAGTTTAACATAAACACACTGCTATTTCAAAATACATGATTAAATGAAATAAAAAAAAGCTTCTAAACATCCGTTCATTTCTGAAGATTTTCTGAAGATTGTGTAAATTTACTTTTAGGATAAAATAGGCTAATTATAGATGGATTCACTTCAATATTTGAAGCGTGAAAAACAGAAGTTGGGTGTGGGTGTGAATGCCTTTTCTTCTGAACTTCAATTACATACACACCCTATTCTTTCTTGTATACTTAGAATGATGCATCATTTTTTTCACTAACATTGTGAAATGCGTAATATGAAAATGTTATTCTTATCGTTCCATCTCATTGTTATCATATATGACGTTGTGCTTGTGTTATTGCACAAAAAGGACGTCATTACTTAGATAACTTACGTTATATTAATATCGAAATATAAAAAAATTCTTCATTTTTCTTCATCTATCACAATGTTACTTATGTTATTCATTCTTCTTTGTCAAATATTTGCGAGTCAAGCTGCTGTTCTTAATTGTAATTTTGAAACAGATTGCAATGATTTTTATTTATCTGGTTATTGGGCTAAAACAGACGGTTTCAATCCTCAACCTATTGATCATGATCATACATTAAATATAAAAGCTGGTCATTATGTTTACTACAATGCAGGACCTGGTCAAAGAGGATTCCGGATTGAAACTAAAACTTGATTACAACCTTCAACTGATCGACCATTATGTTTTCGAATGTGGTATTATTCTTCTCAAATAAAACTTCTATTTAGTGTTCAAACTGCACAAGGTGAAGGAGAAGAATTGATACGTACACTAGCTTCAGTTTTAGATAAGAATGCTTCAACTGTTGATTGGACATTAATCGATGTAAAATTACCAAATGAAAAAATCAAAATATATGTTGTAACATATGTAACACAGAAATATTTAGCATTTGATGATATTTCTGTGGATTATTGTGATGGTCAACTGCCTCCACCTCCTAAAGTTTTATATACTTGTGATTTCGAATCATCTTGCTCAAACGATTTTGTTACATTACCAGCATATCAATATAAATGGTTAATATCGAGTGCAAGTGAAGCTCGTCAAATTGAATCATCTGCTCCAATTGTTGATTATACATTTGGAAATAGTTCAGGACATTATGCATTTGTGCCAGTTTCTCATATAGTCGATAAAGGTAAAGTTGGTTATATGCATTTAGAAAAACAATTCCAAGTAACATTTCAAGAATCTTACTGTTTGAATTTTCAATATTATGCTTATCCAGCAAGTAGTAACAGCTTTTTAAGAATTTATTCATGGGCTTCAGATGGATCAAAAGCAATTGGATTTCTATGGCCTGAAGACAAATCAGGACATCACATGTAAATAATCTTTAAAAAACCAATGTAATTCAAACCTTTTTTTTTACTTTTAGAACCAGCGGTCGATGGTAAGTTGACGCTATTAAAATAGAGACTTAAACTTTCTTGCGTTTGTTTGTCTTACTAAATCGATATGATTCTTTTCTATATTAGGGGTTGGGGTATTATTAATTTACCAGTTGGTAATTATTCATTTCTTTTTCGTGTGGATACTTATGATACTTCGGCATATTCGTTTGCTCTCGATAATATTGCTATCATCTCATGTGATTATCCACCTACAACTAATTCATACAATTCTCTTCTTTCTTTCTCATGTAATTTTGATAATTTGACAATGTGTGAGATGATTAATGATAAGAACTCGACATTTAATTTCACGGCATTTACTGGTGAGACCATACCTGATCAAGAACTTGGTCCCACTCGAGATCATACACATAATTCAACATCTGCTGGTTTTCTCTACTGGAATCAAAATTTGCCAGTCAGTACAAATGATAAAGGTGGTGTATATCTATCAAAAAAAATTGAACAAAATACTAATATGTGTATTAGATTTGCTTATTATATCAAATCAAAATTAGTTAATAAAAATACAACACTAATTCGTCTATCTAGTGATGAAAGTTCTAGTAAAGTATTATGGTATCAATTATTCGATGATAGTCAAGGATGGCAGATAGTTATTGTACCTTTAACCAATGTTGCTAGTGCAATAACATACTCTTTTGAAGCTTACCGACTCGACCCAACATTAACAGCTGTTGCTTTCGATGATATTGAAATTGACCAATGTAGTTCTATCATAACAACTACTACAAGTACATCGACAACAACAGCTACAAGTACATCGGCAACTACTACCACCACTACTACTACTACGAGTACATCAACATCTACTACGACTACAACACTTCATAATAATGCTCATCAACTATTTTCTCTAAATATATGTAGTTTGATAATTTATTATTTTCTCTTCCATATTTTTCGACATTTCTTTTAAAAAAAAATAAAATAGTTTTTGCATATATCAACTGGTTTGAATTTTCGGGTGTGGGTGTCCGTCGTTGATCTAACGAGAACACTCATACCCACACCCTCAATGATGTTGTAGGAGCCGAAATGACATACATCGAATTAGTATGACTAAAATATGATCGACTTTGCTATATCGAAGTGAATGAATAGTGCACTAGATAATTTATGTTATAATCCCCTAGTAATCCTATCGAATATGTTTCTTTCTTATTTCAAATAACATTCATGCTTCAACACTGATCTCATCTAGATGTGATATTTATTTTACATAATTCTCAACCGTACATTTAAAGTAATTTCGGTGTTCGTAATGTAACAAGAGAAGGAAAGGAGATAAAATACTACGATAATCATTCAGATCATTTTACAAAACTATTATCAACTTAATAGACACGATCATGCAATTTTGTATGCGCTTGATTTTTATTCTCTGCCTCTACTTGCAAATGCAACAGTCGATAATTGTATTTTCATATATGTATGATTTTACAACAGAAAATATGTGGCTCGCAATGCCCGATGGTGTTCGCCTTTCTGCTACACTTACCATACCGATTCCCAAATATGATAACGAAAAATTTCCTGTCCTTCTTGAATACAAACCCTATCGAAAAGATGATAGTTTCTACAATTTCAATCAACCAAATATTTATTATTTAGCAAGACGAGGTTTCATCGTATGTGAACACATAGCTTATACATTAAATGTTCGTATATCTTTTATTTCAGGTGGCTAAAGTTGATATTCGTGGTACAGGCTCTTCTGAAGGTATTCTCATTGAGTATGAATATACATCATAAGAATTAGATGACTGTGAACGTGTAATCGAACTGCTCGCTAATCATTCCCGCTCGAATGGTGGTGTAGGTATGTACGGTTTAAGTTGGTCGGCATTCAATTCTTTGATGATGGCTACTTTGAGACGACCACCTGCTCTTCGAGCAATCTTTGTTGCACATGGTTCCGAAGATTTGTACAACAATGATGTTCATTATGGTGATGGTATACTTCATGAAGATGAGTATATGCTCTCAATCGATCATGAAAATGCATTACCTGCGTCTCCTAACTATGTAATGGACGAAGAGTGGATAAAACAACGATTTACAGCGCGACCTTGGATTGATGTCTATCTCGAACATCAAGCGGATGATTCATTTTGGAGGAAAAATTCAATAAAATATGCCTATGAAAATCTCACTGTGCCTGTTTATCTAATCGCAGGGTTTTATGATGCGTAAGTTTGTAGATCAACGAAACTTTACTTATAAATGTTCTATAGGTACAAAGATTTCGCAATAAATATCTACGAGAATGCACATCAAGTATCACCTAAAATCAAAGTCGTTATTGGTCCATTTGTTCATGCAATGCCTGAGTATTCTAATCGAAATCCAGGTCCTAGTTTCGATGGCAAGGCTGAGATGGTTCGATGGTTCAATCATTGGCTTAGAGATGAGAATGAGAAGAATGACTTGATAAATGAACCAGATATCACATTATTCATTCGAACAAGTCTCACTACAGGCACCTATCGGTATGAGTCTCAGTGGCCAATTGGTCGACAGCGGATACATCGAATGTTTATGGGAAAAGGACAAAAGTTGGTTAAACAATCAACAACAACAACAGAAGAAGAAGCAAAAGAAAACGACAACCATGTGGACACACTCGAATATCGACCATGGATTGGTTACGAGGCTGGTGCATGGCTTGGTGGACTGACAGGAGATCAACGACCTTTTGATAAAGATTGTCTCATCTATGAGAGCGATTTGATAGTTGATAAAATTGAAATTGCTGGTTTTGTCAAAGTATCACTTCAGGTAAAGAAACGATGTATTAGAAAACCGTTAAAAGATTTCCTTTGTGTTTTGAATCTCTCTTAAATTATTCACTAGAAACGGATGGCATTAGTTAAGATCTTACAGATGATTATAACAGTATTGAATCAAAGAATAGGCGTGAAAACGAGAATGCTTTTATATCTGCAGGTTAGTGCTACTTCTCGTATGGCTCATTGGTTTGTGCGTCTCGAAGATGTTGATATCGATGGTCAAGTATGGCTCATAACGACAGGTGCAATGAACGGAGCTCGGCGACAAATGCCACCAGCCTATCTCGAGCCAAACCATGTCTACACGATCACTTTTCAGCTTCATTTTACTACACGGACTTTCTTGCCTGGTCATCGAATTCGTATTGCTGTTTCTAATGCTATGTTTTACAGTAACTGGCCAACCCCGTTCGCAATGAATACATCAATCTATCTCAATTCATCGGCCACTTTTATCGATTTGCCTGTTATTCTTCCAATGACATCGTTGTCACCACATCCACTAGTGCCGACGTTTACTCAACAGCAAGTCTCACCTATGGACATTTTGCCAATGCCGTTCTCCGGTGGTAAACCTAGGATTTATCGGAAAGATGAAACAGATTTATCCACATCTATTATTTTCGAACAACTGACCTATGAGCTGTTGCCTAATGGTTGTTTTATATCGGCTTTCCTTACGTGGAACTTCACTTGTTCCCATTTGGATCCTGCTAATGTGCGATGGACAACACGTGCACGGCAGATTTATGTATTTGATATGTATGGATATGCATCAATCGACGATATACCAATGAAAGCTGATGATGAACAAGTCTATCCAAATGTCGATTTGTCGACGAGACGATATTTTGAACTTGCAACAGACTTACGTATGTACTCAGATCAAGATGATTTCTATGTTAATTTAAAGCGTCAACTATGGAATTCGAACCAAACAATGAGTGAACCATTTGTGACATTTGTGTTTAATGGAAAGCATAAGAGACAATTTCATTAAATAATTATTTCTTCATAATAACTCTATCTAATATCTTTTGAATGTGTTCGTTCGTTCGCAGACAATAGAAAATCAGAAAAACATCATTCTATGAAATCTTAGGGTAGATGTGGATATGATATGATGGTAATACTGACGCCCTACAGTAAAGATGGTGTTTATGGTCTTGCCTTCATAGGTTACTTTAATGAGTGAAAAAAGTTCGATTTCATTATTCGTTACGCTAATGAAGAAGTAAACCAAATAGATCATGAGATCTCTAACAGAAAGAAAGATTTCGATAAAAATGACGAAGTATTTTTTTGCTATTTTTATTAATTGAAAAACTAAAGTTGAACAAATAATAAGGAAAAGATCATATGATTATAACAGTCGTAATCAATGCAAGGAACATAGCGCAATGGATAACGGTAAGAAGTCGATAACACATTAGGTAATTCAAGCTGGGCGGGATTTGTTTCTGTGTGCCTGGTATTATCATCTCCACTTTGGAATATTGCATAAGTTTGAAGAATAGAAAGTTCCAGATGAGGCCCAACATAAGGCAGAACATCAACACCAAACTAAAACTGATGACAACAAAAGGCGAATCAATAAAAAAGTAACAATAGAGACTGATTAACGGTTGAAGAATAAGTAGAATGTAAACAATATAATTGACACGAACTTGAAAAATGAGTGTATAATAACGAGATACACGAATTAAGTCATCAGTTAATGGAAGACGAATAAAATTAAACAAGTCCATAGACAAATCCATGAGAATAATTCCACATAGCATAGTGCTATAGAAAGAGAGCCCATGAGATCCAATAATATTCGCCATTGATTCGCTGCCACGATTCAAATCATATACCCACAAACAATATAACAGAAGGGAACAGCAGCAAATAACAGTATCAAATCGAATTCTACCTTTGCTTGTTATTGAAGTAGAAAAGATGAGTATGAACGACCAAACGACACTTCCAAAGATGGCATATGATAAAGAAGTAATTGTTATTAGGCAGCCAAATAGTAACAGTGTACCGACGAGTTGAAAAGGCAATTTCATTCGACAGTGAATTGTAGCAATTATATCAGATACCCATACTGGTTCGGATTTCACTTTTGACTTCGATTGCTGAAATGTTCGATCTATACTCAATCGAATAAGATGCCACGCACATAGATGCAGAGGATTTAATCCAAGCATTTTCCTAGGATTAGTTTAAGAAAATAAACAAACTTCAAGTAGTGTATTAAAGAATTTTGAAAAGTGAGCTTAAAACCAGTTAACAGAAATAATCGTAACAGATCCTATTTCACCGATAATTCTTGATTATATTAATAATCAGTTTGAATTTTCTGTAAAATCGAAACTAATGTAAAATTTATAATCTAATTGCAGTTCGTTGGTAAGTTTTTCAAAAGAAGTAACAAATTATTTTACTTTTTGTAGAGTGAAACTAGGTTATACAATAATATCATCAGTAGGATAGGATATGTCAATTCTTACCTTTATATAACGCTGAGAGTGTCTCGGACTGAAGAACGGGGAAGCGTTTTTTAACCAAAAGTGAGCAATATACTTCAATGTTTCGTCGTCATTTTTAGAATGATCAAATGAAATAAAGCACACGTGGCGATTATTTTCGCCTAGTCTTATGATATAGGGTAAGCATATGAAGAAAAGAAAAGAAAAGAAAAGTTGAATGCTTTATCTTACTACTTCAGTTCGAGTTTGACATTCATCGCATTTGTTTAACGATAGAATGACAAAAAAAAATAGGCGAGTGTGAATGTGGATGCAAATATTGCTTGCTCTAAGCTCACAGCCATATCCACACCCACACCCTCACCCTCAATATTCTTTAGTTTGATCATTTTCGGAGCACTTTATTTTTTTTTATCAAAGATAAGTAGAACTTAATTAATAAGATTTTGTTAATAATACGATCTTTTTCATAAATTTATGAAATATAATTATTTTCCAACATTCTAAAATTCTGTAAAAGCATGAAAAGGATCATCAAACTACATGTGATATGATAAATGAAAGAAACATATTGTAATCAAGTTATTCTATCATATACAAGGAAATCAATTGTTATCATTTGTACAAACGAATAATTCTAATATATTGCTGTTCGAACTTTAAAATAAACATTTGTTTAATATATTTACTATTATTTATTTTATCGATATTTGTCAAATAGACAAAAAAATTATAATATAATTCAATGTAAACTATCTGTGCTGATTATTATTATTTGGTATATATAATTATTTCTTTCATGATCAAAATCAAATGTAGTCAATAAAAGTGATTTGATATTGGTTGTACAATTTAGAATATAGAAATTAATCAATATTAAATGACAAGTTTAATAACTTAAAAAATACTTCAATATATTTCAGTATTTTATTTGATCGTTTTTACAATTAACAATAAATAATTAAATAATATCTGATCTGAAAATTTTTTGTGCTCGTATTTGATAGAAGAGTTAATAGAGTTTTTTCAATTTTAATAGCAATTTATTTAAAAATAAAATATCTTATTTTTGAGAGAATACAGTATGTTGATCTTGCGTAAATTTCTGTACAATAATGTAAAAACCTTTAAAAAAAAATATAAATAAATGGTGAAAAATGAGAAACCAGATTGAACCGACAGTTTTCACATAGGATAGATGACACGGATTTTTGGTTCGAGGCCACCAAAGTTACCCATAGGTGAACCATTCATACCCCCCATGCCGCCCATAGGTGAGCCATTCATACCCCCCATGCCGCCCATAGGTAAACCATTCATACCTCCCATGCCGCCCATAGAGTAACCACCCATATTTCCCATATTTCCCATACGACTAAGAAATTGTTGATAAGCCATAGCAGACTGTGGTGTCCATAGAATACAGACATTCCTTTCAGGTTTATAAGCAGGTCTGGCACCAAGGCCTAGACCAGGTTCAAATCTTTCACGACGCCCATATTCAATTTCACTAACTTCTCCAACGACGTCATTTTCAAGTTGTCCAGCGACTTCATTTTCAACTCTTCTAGCTGCTCTAAGATGATCTGCTTGAAATATTCTATATGTTCCAAGTTTATTGATAAAAGTTCGGTGCATTTTTTCTTATATCAGAGATACAAGAAAATGTGTAATATATATAGGGTTATAGAGTTGTTGTTTTGGTGTACAATTGTGGTCTAATAGTTATGCAATTAAAAACTGACCATACATGTGGTTACACATTTGTCTCGATGAGAGAGAGAGAGAGAGAGAGAGAGAGAGAGAGAGAGAGAGAAAAAAAAAGTGTTATGCAAAATCATGTACTATTACTTATTTGAAACATGAAACAATATGCTTGAAAAACGTATAAGTTTAAGTAAAATGTTTTTTTGTCAGATTTCAAAAAACATAGAATAAAAACTAAAACGAAGAGAAGAAAAATACATCATTTCATTTAACTATGTTGACATCAAAAATATAACGTTGTTTTACATAATAAAGCATAGAATTAATAAGTGAAACAAGAAGAACGAAGAACAATTATGCGTATCATTATAAATGTTTCGAGCGCTTCGAATAAAAACAAAAACAAAAAACTACAAAGTATACCCATATTAATATATCTTGAGAGTATGACTGTGGATGTAAGTAAGGGATGTGACTGCAGTTGTTGGTAAAAGATAATCATAATATTCACGCCCTCGATATTTCTAATTTTATCTGGAGTGTATTTAAATTGACTTATTGTCGATTAGATTTTCAAGATGATTCTTATATACCAACGGTAGTTTCATCATCTCTTAAATTTCTCTTAATCTTATGTCGATATTGGCAAGTGAGTGAAATCACTGATCTTTTTTACAGAATATCTTATCTTCGTTTACTTTTTAATAGATTAAATAGGATGTGGATATTGAATTCCTCGAAACCCACACCCTTGGACGAGACTGTGGAAGGTAGACATTAGATATGCACATGGGCGGCGCAGCGTCGATTTTTTAGGGGACGCAATAAACTTTTAAATAGGGCTACATAGTATACACTAAAAACCTTTTTTTATAAACTTAACCCTTTTAGGACCGTGGTACGACATATGTGCTACCTACTCTGGAGGGGAGTCCAGGCTTTTTTAAAAAAATTTTTTTTTTGAGTCGTGGTTAAAAAGATAGTTTAAGAATAATACACTGATCGTGAAAGCAAAACTGGTCCTGAAAGGGTTAATTTTTCAAACTCATATCGCTGAAAGCTTGCATACTAATTCATCAGAGGATAAATTAAGAGTCTTATAACAAGCTAACGTTTTTTCTTGAGAACAAATTTACTCAGAACGAGTTAGTAAAGACTCGTGTTCGCCTTTCTAACTGTCTTCGTCCACTGATCATTGGGTGTGAGACTTGATACTCACATAAAAGTTTTCCGAATATTTTAAAAGCTGCTTCTTTTTGAAAGAGCTATAGATATAAGAATCTTCTTTCATTTTTAACTCTTCGAATAGTTATAATTATAAGTGTTCGTGAATATGTATTAATAGTAGAAAAAAAAAATTTTTGTTCAAGAAAAATATACAATTCTTTTATTTAATTTTAAAATATTTTTTTTCTTTCATCTTTTTTTGATATAAAATCGGCTACAACAGGATCAATATCGATTTGATAAACTTTTTCTATATTTATTAATGCTAAAGATGATAATCATTCTTGTTCAGTTGTAGTCGATTTTATATCCAGAAAAGACGAAGAAAAAAAAACATTTTGAAATAAATTAAATTTCACGAAAAACAAACAATGAAAAACTCAATTTTATTGAAAACAAGCAGCAGAAAAAGAGTTGTCATTATGCTCCACCAATTATTTGCTATTTAATATAACTTCGATTCTGTCAATGAAAATAGATAAGGATCATTTAAGTATCAGCACACAATTTTAAAAAGTCGAGACTTAATCTAAGGCTACATTAGTAGTGTTGGTCAAATGTGAGGCTTTGAATAGTTTTTGCTCTGAAAGGAGGGTGTCAAAAATTATAAAAATGATTATGTATTACTTAAACGATTTCGTGTCGGATATGTACTGTCTAGAATATATCCATCAAAATAACAAAATATAGATTCATAAGACAACATTGATCAACACTTGTATATTAACTACGAGATTGTATTAAATATGTGTACTGAATTAGACAGTTTTTCTCTAATATACGAAAAAAGCACAAAAAATTTCAGGACGCAATAAAAATTTATTGCATCCCCAAATTTTTCTTAGGGGATGCAATTGCTGGCCCGTTGCTTGCTGGTGCGCCGCCCATGGATATGCACCTACATCGTCAAGATACGTCTGATAAAAGATATGTTCAACATTCAGAATTTGTAAAAATTGTTTTTTTAATATTTATATTGTAGATAACAAAGAACTGTCGAGAATTTTCCCGTTAGTCCTAATAATGAAGTAAGGTGGCGAATGTAAGGTTTTCACTTGCCAAGATCTAAGTTGCCAGAAAGCACTAGTAAGATCTTCATTTATAAACGATTCATCACCTTTGATAGTTATATTTAGATTAATTAAATGTTGTCCCCATTGATCAATCATTGATTGCCAAAAGATGGGATCACATAGCTGTTTTCGAATCTTGTCATCATAATTAGAATAATCCAATGGAGAATTTGAATAGAATTGTTTTAGATATGGACATGCACGAAGAATATATTCAATAGAAATTGGTTCACAATAACAATTCCTAAGAACAACAATATGCATATTGAGAGCACATGGAAATATGATTGGGTTTTTGCTTGGATAACGATTTTGACGATCATCATCATCTAACACACCGACGAACTGTTCTACATGTAATACTTTTAGTTGCGGTGAATAACGAAAGAGATGAAGAAGCCAAATAATAGAATAAATGTAGCCTAGCTTAAAATATGTGATTGTTGATATTGTTGGAGTTAACAATCCGAATGCTTGATGGTTGTAATCGGTATCCATGATCAAATAACGAAGAGAAAAAAATTTATCCGAACAAAACTCATGTGTTGGACACCAATGTTTGAAGTAAATATGCTCATTTTTATGACCATTTATGGTTGTTCTTGTTGTATCTATATCGATAATATAAAATAGACTTAAGATACTGTTACAAAAAATGATAATACAACCAATTTTAACATTCTAAGAAATGTTTTTCGATTTTTCTTATTGAAAAAAATAAAAATATATACATAAGGTTTCACATACCGGCAACGTTCACATAGATAAGTGTACTCTTCAAGCTAGGAAGACGTTCATGCAGTCGATTAATAACTCCATAAGTTACATCGAACAGAGTAAGTGCAGAAATTTTAGAAAATTGCTGCAAGACTTCATCGTTATCAAACAGCCACGAACGTGTCTTTTCTAATTTTCGTGAGGTAAACGATAGAATTTGATGATGATTGAGTGAGAGAACAAATGAAAAAAATTCATTTAATGGAATAGGATCAAGATCAAAATGGACGCGAACTTTAGTAAGTAAAGAATTGAAACGATGGTTCAATTGTCTGAAAGTTAAATGAAGTTGATAGGCATCAAAATATTCGAATATATTAAATAGTAATTCATTTGATAAATCTTCAAAAATCGTCACAGTATCAATACTAAAAAGAAATTAAACGTCATTATAATCGTGTTCTTTTTTTTCTAAATTAATTAACAATTTCTTATTTGATGACGACCAATCCGATGATTTAAGTTGATTGGACATTGAGAAGTATAAGACTCTTTTTCAGTTGTCAAATAGAATACTCAACTAGACTCGTAAATAATTTCTTTTATGTTATACTTACTAAATTTTATCCGCAAACGAGTCTTGCATCGAATAATATGTAAAAAAGTAATATGAAACAAATACAAAACACGTGTTACTTGTTGTGTGATGGAGATACGAGCACAGAATAGAAAAGAAAAAAGTCACTATTATATTCTGAGGCTATTTTTCAATGACATCGTACTTATTTTTACTGTTGCATTAAAATCATCAAAAAGTAGTTTTGTCAATTATCTAGTGGAAACTAAAATTTGAGAAGGATGGATGTGAATGTCGATTCTTCATTTCTTTATCAAAGCACACACCCACATCCTCAGTTATATCAAATCAATATCCAGTCAAAATAAATAAAGACATAGTTTTGTTACATGTTAAAAGTGAGTATATATAGAAGATATAAATGTGTAATTTATATGAAATTGATTTCATTTAAAAAGAGTTAAATAGTGCGAGTAGTCATGTTGAGAAAAATTGCCGTTGTTTGATCATTTAAATCAAAAATTTTTGGCATCCATGTATTGGCAACTAGAAAGATGACTAAAAAGCCAATGAGATTCATCACTATTCCAGTTTTGATCTATAGATTTGAAGTGGAGTTTAATATTCGATTAAAATAAAACTAGAACTTACCATATCAATGACACGAATAGCACCACTAGCAAAAACAATGGCATTTGGTGGTGTAGCTATATAGAATAAAAATTGCACTTTATTTTATATCATTGCATGTCAATACTTACCGATGGGCAACATAAAGGCGAGAGACACAGCCAGTGTACATGGAAGTATAAGAAACGCTGGATGTATGCCACTTGAAGTTGCCTAATTATATCAATAGAAACAAATGTAACATGAATATTTATCTGTCAAATGTCATCTAGATTTTTCATAAATAAGTTATTAGTTAACTTACCACAGAATCAAGTACAGGAAAAAAAATAGTTGCCGTACTTAAATTCGATGTTACTTCAGTAAAAAAACCACTGATAACAACAATGATTATAATAGCTGCAGCTTGCGGCATATTGGAGATAAAACCAAGAGCTTTTGCTACGCTTTCTGACAGCATTGATGTCTTAAAAATTAAAAGATACATACGTATTATGCAATTCTCTTAACTTCAACATACTTGAAAAGCAGAGGCTAATGAAAGACCAGCACCAAGAAGAATTATTGCACCCCATGAAATATTCTGCACTAGACTAGTCCATTTGACAATTGGCTCGTATTTCCAATCATGTCGTCCTTATAAAGAAAAGCATTTATTTTAATTGTCAACTAGAAAAATATCTTACGATTAAATGGATTGCTATCAGGTAGGATTAATGGAAGTATTCCACAAAAAATTGCTACAGTACCATCACTGATGTGACTACAATAAATCATGTTTTTATTATATTTAGTTTTCTTTTTGAAAATCATTAAACAAATACTCGCGTTTAAATATCATACTCCATCCTGTTGTATCGGAAAACTCTCTTCCCATGTCGCTCTTTTTTCAATAAAACCGTCGGTAACCGTCGGTTGTGCTAAGAACCAGCGGTGACCGGTGGTTGAAGCTAGAACCGACGGTTAACCGCGGTTACCGATCGGTTTCGACTAGCGGATTTTAACGATGAAACGATAAACAAAAACAAACAAACTATATGTAGTGATGTAAAAAAAATTAGAAATAATCATCAATATGATTAGAATTATCTTGTTCTACTTGTTTTATCAAGATTTAGAGAAACAAAACTCATATTTTAAAGCTATACTAAGATGTCGCTTTTTTCTTTCTCATTGGATTGATTGAAATTGTTTAAGACTTGTTCATTAGATAAAGGATATAATGAATGAATCGATTGTTGAAAATAACTTTTTAAGTTTATAATATCTACGTATATAGTTTCCATTTTTATTTGTTAATTTGTCTAGAAATTTCTTGAACAGTTAATCTCATTTTTAGATATCAATATTCTCTTCATGGATAAAAAATTCTTTTATTCTCGTCGAATTATCAAAGAAAAAGGTAAATATCAATTGTATCAATATTTTTTGTCTCAAATAACAAAATTTATATTTTCAAGATCAATGTAACATTAACTGATGATCAATTTGGTGATGAAAATATAATCGTTGAAGATTCACCATTTAAATCTACATTAGTAAGTTATATTTAGCAGGTTTTTCTTGTGAACTTTTGGCTGTTGTTTTTTTTAGATTTATGTCAATTCAGAAGGCGTATCTGTGGATCTACTTCAGTTGTATGGTGCTCAAACTCATATGGGTCGTTATGTTGCACTTGTAATGGATAAGTTATTTACGTTCGAAGAAATAACGACCATTACTAAAGATGAATTTGTAAAGGATGAACGACACTTAATTATTAAAGGTAAAACAAAAATCAGTTTTTATCATAGTCACTTCTTAAATATGGTTCTATTTAGAAGCAGTTCGATCAAGATTCAAGCTGAATCATGAAATGTTACGGTCTGAATGGTCAACCTCGCATGAATGCATTCTTCATAAGAGACGCAATGAATTGAAGAAAAAAAAAGTAGTACTGGTAATGTAACAGTGCAACCTGCACCACATGTAGCACTACACGACGATTTTGATGAATTTATTGGTTCATTCGCAAATTAAAAAGCTTGTTAAATATCTTTTTTACCTCTATTTTCTTGTTTCAAGTATTTTTACTTTATTAAAAACATTTATTTCTTACATATTACATGATTATTGTTATAATATGTAATACTTCTTTATTAACTGTTTTTATCATACAATCGTAGTTAGAATAGTAGAATATGTACTTGATTAATGTTATTTTACGTTGTAACTCGTGTTTTTGTAGACGCATTCTGCCTGTGTGAAAACATAATGTACGCGTCTTTTTTGTTTGTCTCATTGCAAGTTGATTTTGTTGAACATGTGTGATGTTAAATAATGATAAGTGATTTTGTATATTTCAATGATTTAAAATGCTCTTTTATTGTTATGCTAGAAATTGATTTTGATGAGATTTAAATAAAGTCTAACTGAAAACTAGATGTGAATTAAAACTTTTACTGTAAACTACATTCGATCCTAACACATCAGTAAGAGCATGAAGAAAATCGCCAATGGAATGCAGTTAACGGCGGTTAACCGCGGTTAACTGCGATAACCGGAACGGTCAAATGGGCGTTGAAGCGGACGGTAAACTGCGGTTAACTGACGGTTTTAAAGCGGTTTGTATGACATGGGTTGTTATCCATAGAACAATCAATATAATGAATATAATACCTACGCTGAGTTCACTCCATCTGCAAATTAAAATAGATATATATATAAATATATATGCATTTATAAACCAAAATTATTTACTTCGGTCGTCCAAGGTCTCTATATTGTTTCGTTAGTAATGCCTTCAGCTTAACTTGAGATTTACGTGTTTCAACAGAAGGTCGACATTGAAATAGTCTAGAAGTAGATTAACTAATGTGTTTTTTTCTTCTAGTACTGTGTTCGAGACAAACTCTTTTCTGTTATAACACAGCTGTAACCATAACCAACAGAATATAAGCATTAATATTCCAACCGGTAAAGCAAATAGTAGAAAATTGAGGAAGTTTATACGAAAGTTAGTACCATTGTATTTACTATATCATATAAAATCAAGTAAATTTATTCTTTCTATTCTCTATAATTACCTATCTATAAAACCTTTAAGATAAATATTGGGTGTAGTACCAACTAAACTAGATAGTCCGCCGATAGATGATGAATAAGCTATGGCAAGAAGAAATCCTATTAGATAAAATTATGCATCAAATAGAGTTAACACATATCCATCAGTTGGAAAGAAAATCACCTTTCTTCAATTGATCATTCTTTTTCGTATCTGTATTGTTCAGTTTAACTTCTTGTTGCCTAAAGTTTAGTATATAATGTTTAGCTAGTATTTATTAATACATACATTTCTGGTACTCTATGAAATGAAAACAACAAGTATTATATATTATATGAGAATGTTTAATTTCATATGCTTACGATAGTTCCATACATTGGATAGGACGATCGATCTCGTCAGATTCTGTGATATTAAATGCATCTAAATATGTTTACATGTATATAGTACGTAGTATAAGTAAGTATTGATTATTATACTACCGTTTATAACGGTTGTTGTTTGTATATTACTTTGTCGTCTATCAAGAGAATTTTTGTTATAAACACTGAGTTCATCGACGATAGCCAAGGTTACGGGCAACATAATTGATGTCGATGCAGTATTATTTATCCACATTGAAAGAAATGCTGTTGCTCCCATTAGACCAGCCATAATCCTAATTATTCATTACAAGAAATTAACATCTAAGAATTGAGTAAATTTTAAAATCTCAAATTTATTAGGAATAGTACACGTTTTTATCATCTTCCTTTAAAAAATACTTTCGTACCATTTAGTTCCCGTGCCAACCCAACTTAAAACAAATAGAGCAATACGACGATGAAGATTAACCGATTCGACAGCATAACCGAATGCCATACTACCGAAAAAAAGTGCAATAATATCTTTGAAATAGTGGGGTGCCACTACTTCTGCAGTTAAAACACCAGCCTAAGAATAAAAAAATATGTTAAGAATTCAAACCGGTTAAAATATTTTGTTTTTCTCAAATATAACATTTATTGATATTTTTTGATTCTATCAAAGACTGAGATGGGTTAAGCAAGTTTTCTTCATTACGGTTGCAAGGAATTAATCATTTTTTAGATTTTAATATTATAAAGATTATAGTTTAACACTTCGTTTTTCTTTACCATCGGAAACAGGATCAGTGGTAATAAAGAAGTAACTGGTAAAGGTATTGCTTCAGTAATCCAATATATGGAGAGAATAATTACAACATAACCGCATCGTCCTTGCTAGAGAAAAAAAAGCATGAATGTAAACATATTTTAAGATCAATAACACACACTGGCTAACGTACAGGATTATTAATAAGAATCGGTAATGGAAGTAAAACCAATGGTGTTAGAATTACTAACAGTAAACGCCATCGTTGTGTCAACCAAGTAATTATTGATGCATTCATGATTTATTCAATAAACAAGAAGAATGTAGTATCGCTTGTCACACGTAAATACTTGTGTTTAAGTAATGATTTCTTGTCTATATTCGATTAATACGATAGATTCTTTAGAATTTTTGAAATAAAAAACAACGTGGTTATTATTCATTGGTTAAGCAATACATTACAAGTTTTATCTATTGATTTTGTTTTTATCTCCAAAGCAAAATTGCATTGATTGATCTTTCTTTTAAATGTCTCATTTGTCATTCAGTGAATATAAATATATTGTCGAGCCTATCGATATTAATCTAATAGCTAATACAAGAATCGTGTTTTATCACTATTTCAATTGTTTTGTCAGAAGAGAAAGTATCAAGCAGATTATGTTCTCACAAAACCGATGTATTCATACTATTATACAGGGAGGTGAATAAGTGAAGGGCGTTTTATTTGAACATAAGTTGCATCGTAATAATAAATCCTTTGAAAAGTTATTTTTATATAACGTAAATCAGTGGCAAGAAAATGAGATTAGAGTCAAGATACAACATTTTATGAAGACAAAACATAATAGATAATGTAAGATATACGAACAACTCATATTAATAATTATTCTTCAAATTTTCATTCAAAAATTGCTCATTAGATTTGATCTTGTCATAAAAAGATACTTTTCTTTAAATCTTCTACTTATTATGGTCAATCTTCTTCAACCGACTGATTATTCATTGATATTTGAAAATAAATAATATTTTTGCAGCTTTATTTATAACATAGTGGTAATAAAAAGTCCATTGTAATCAAATAATTGATACAAATAAACACTCTAAGGAGTTAGATAAGAACACTTTAAATAAAAGTCATTTGAATATACTTGATTTACCTAATGAAATATTACTCATGATTATCAATAAACTGGCTTTTATAGATGCTTTTTATTCACTTGTGGATATTAACGAACAATTTGTTCAATTAGCATGTGAGGAAAGAGAGAAAGAATTGTCATATATTTTTAAAGGGTAATGATAAGTTTGAACAAAAATTTTCTAATTCATTGAGTTACATACAACAACTTTACAATACAATACAAAAGAAGGAGTTTTCTAGTGTCTGTTCAAACATCTTCAATCAATGGGTCAATATATTTTGCATAAATTCTTTTTCATGTTCTAAGTCGTTAGTTTAGTTAGTGACCGGCAGGCATAGTTATACCGGTACCAGAATGATATCTAACAGGCGCACCTGTATTTCTTGTTACTGCAGTTGCATTGTCATCTCTTCGGCGATGTTTCATTAGCAATTTTTTCACATTAACTCGAAACGCTTTAGAATGTGCATAGTAAATATAAAAACTAGCAGCTGTGTATGTCTCATAGAAAACAAATATAATTGATTGAAATAGATTTTCCATAGCCATTCGTAAATCACTCTTCGGCAACTCGTACGTCACCGTTATATAGAGGTTGACTGAAAAGAATGTTATAGTTTGAAATAAAAATAAGAGAATTTGCGGTATTAACATTCGTGAAAGTTGACTGTCGAGACGTTGACGTCGATGTGCTTGTTGATGATTTGAAACAATAGCTACATCGTCACCTTGATGAACTGGATGAATATGTTGAAGATTTCGATAAGTTTTATATCCGAATACAGAGAGTATAATGAGAGGAACGAATGAAAACATTACAGGTATGAGAAAATAAGAAGCATATTGTAAATAAATTTCATTATCAACACATTGTTGAATGTTTGTATCAATATTCCAATAGAGAATATCTGGAATCGCAAGAAGAAATGAACAGAAAGTGACAATTACAACTGAGATTTTGGCAACTTTCATTGAACTCCATTTTCTCAATTGTATTCGACGTGATGAACATAAGTAACGATCGATAGAGGCCAAACAGAGCATTAACGTTGAAATTAAATTTGTCGTATCAGATGCCCAGTTTATTAATTTACACCAGACAAGATTTGTTTGTGTTCCATTTTTCCGGTAGATAAGGCCAACAGTTGCTGGCAGGACATAAATAAGAAGAGTTAAAGTGTCGGTAATCTCTGCAGTAAGTAAATAGAATGAACAAACATTATTTTTAAGTTTTGTAAGAAACATGATAATGCTAAGAGTATTTCCGAAGATACCCATAACGAGAATAATACTATAGCCATAAATATAAATTTGAGTACTAGTGTAGTTTAGAACGTCGACTATGGACATTTTTCGTAGTCTTCGTGAATGTTCTAGAAAAATACAGAAGAACTTCTTTATCATCTGTCTATTATTCGTATCAACATTATTAATTGAACAGTGAAACAACATCTAAAAGGGGTGATGAAGTGTTTGCGGGCAGAAATTTGTACCCACAGACTATGAAACACCCACCTGTTATCATTAAAAGATACTCCGACAAGAAACTATAAATAAAGGAACATTTCTAATCTTTATTTCCCAAGTAATTAAAGTCATGAATGTATTAGAAGATCTCATCTAACTGCGATATATAAGACATTACTCTGAATAAATGACTCTAAATGTAAATCAGAAGACTCATTCATATCCTGTGGTAAATCTTTTTGAGCGAGTCGATGGATTTTCGAATCCATACTTCTTTTATTTTTCTAAGAAAATAAGAAAAAATGACAAAAATTCCATGTCTTACCCATTTTTTAGTACATATCTGACTCTTACTTTGTGATTTTTAGTCAAGAGATCTCTAAATATGAACAGATATTTCTAACTAAAAGTTCTTTTTTCCGGGTATCATTGAAAACTATAATAGAAATATTTTAAGGACATGATTCTTCATACTCTACAATATTAAAAGACAGACAGAAAAGAAGATATAATATATCTGCTTTCTCTATGTTATTAAAAATTATAATAGAATTGTTCTCAACAGATACTTACTCACACTTCACAATATTAAAAGATGAGTAAAAAAGAGGAAATTAGAAGTCTGCTTTCTTTATATCATTGAAAATTATAATAGAAAAACTTTTAACAAATATATATAATCATAATCCACAATATTAACGGATGAACAGAAAAGAGAAAATTAGAAATCTATTCCAAAGATTTTATTGTAAAGAAAATAATCAAAGAAGAGAAAACAAATTGCTGTTATTGAGTGTGATCGTTTAGTATATAGTTGGTTATAGTGAACCCAAATATAATTCTTATACTAACAGTGATATTGAAAATTAAGTGAAAAGTATATATGATACTACTCGAAATTTTAGAATATGATTGATATTTTGTAAATATAAATACTTTGATCTTTGTATTGTTTTTGACTCCCTATAATGGAGTTCAACCAGTATTAGTTATTGCCGTTTTCAAGCATCATATCAAAATAGAACTATTTGTAATTATGTTCTGTATTTGATGTCATTCTATATATAATATCATATATTTTCAACTCTTTGTCAGGAACTACTCATAAAAACATGCATAATTTTTCTAGAGTTAAACGAGTAAAGTAAAACCTAGCAACATTATACAACTGCTACGTTGAAAAATTAAAGAATATCATCAATTTATTTCTACATAAATTTCGTTTATAGCAATTCTTTGCTTAGAGTGTCTTGTGTATTCAAACAGTATTTGTCAATAGAAATTTAAAAGAAATAAAAGAGAGTTAATACAGTGAATATACGCGTTTTACTTGAGTAAATGACAACAAATAAAGTTTTGAAATAGTTTATACTAATTTTTAAGAAATCGAACGCCAAGATAAGCGATAAATCGACAAAAGATGATGAATGCCAGTAATGCTCCAATACAACCACCAATATTGATATAGTCTAAGCCTAGCTGTTTGATTGTTGTTTCACCATTCGGGATGCAAGTACTTGTACCTGCATCTGCACATGACAGAGTAAGACCTTGTAATTCGTTAAGACTCACACCAACATATGTATACTTAGCATAAGACAATGCATCAAGCCATGAAAAGTATTTTGGTAAATTAACTGGAGATAAAAAGAAACCACCAAAAAGACGAGATACTTCAAGTGCCATCGGTAGAATTGTTACACTCATATTGGCCGTCTTGCATAGAGCAGAAATCATTAGTGCTAATGATGTTGCCGCGAGAGAACAGAGAGCCGTAAAAAGCATGAAAAGAAAAAATTTGCCCGGTAACGGTTGTAATCCAACAATAAAATAGACCACACATGACTAAAAATTTTGATGAAAGAAATTAGAAAAACTTTAGACAGTATAACATACAAATATAATGGGTACAGGAATTTGAACAAGTGTATCGGCAATAATTTTAGCAGTAAAGTATGCACTAGATAAATAAGTACCAGACGCTCGTTCGCGTAATGTCAACGCACGTTCCATTGGAAACGAATTAATGACCATCAATGCACCAAATATACCTTGATTGACAACACAAAAGAAGAGAACTGGTTGACGACGAACAGTACTCGTTTGTGATTGACCTATTTGTAAAAATGCCGTTCCAATTAAAACAGCAATAATGACTGTTTGAATCAACGATGCTATTATGACTTGAGATTCACGTAAATGCGCCTGAAAATCACGACGAAGAAGAATACGCACTTGTTTATGCCATATAGGATTAAGTGGTAAATTAGCCATTTGAGCAAGCCGTTTATGTGCACCCATATTGAGATCAATTGTTATGGGTGTTTGTGCAGCAGTAATCGCTTTATCTGTGATAGCTTGCTGTTTAGGTGAAACGATTGCTTCGTTATGCTCTGCTGATGGATCACGCTTAGACGGTGTAATCACATCAAGAAGATGATCAGCTGGATTTGTATATAATGGGCATGGAAAACCCGCTGCTCGAAATGTTTCCTGAAAGGAATTCAAAAGAAAAACATAGAAAGATCAGACAACTTTTTCTTACCATGGCTTGGTTTCTTGGACCTTGATAAATAATATTTCCTTCTTTGAGTAGAATAAGTGAATCAAATAAATTGAAGATTTTTGATTGAGGCTGATGAATTGAACAGACAATTGTCACTGCTTTTTCTTGTGTTTTACCATGAGCAAGTGAATGAAATGTTCGTAGAAGATCGAGTGCTGTCACAGAATCTAAGCCCGATGTTGGTTCATCAAGAAAAAGTAATTGTGGACGATTAAGCAACTGCATACCGACACATAAACGTTTACGTTCACCACCTGAAATACCTTTTTTCATTGGCGTACCAATAATTACATTTCGAACATGACTCAAACCCATATCGATCATAACATCTTCGACTCGTGTACGTCGTTGTTTATTTGTAAATGTTCGTGGTAGACGAAGTTCAGCTGTGTACATCAATGTTTCTTCTACAGTCAAAGATCCATTGAGTAAATCATCTTGCATAACATAGCCAGCAATACGTTTCAATTCAGCATTATTATAAGGAGCCCCATTGAGACGCATTTCACTTTGTGTAATTGTATTCACATCCAAACGACATGCTAATGTATTCAATAAAGTTGACTTGCCAGAGCCGGATGGACCTGTATTTTCAAATGATATATTACACAAAAAGAAAAAGAAAATGTGACTTACCCATAACAGCCCACAAACCACCCGTGATAGCTCCACTTACATTGTTAAGTAAACATTTTCGTTTAGGAACATATCTATTACAGGATCTAACTTTTCGAAAAAATTCTGTAGTCTTATCTTCACGAGATAATACAGTTAAACGTTCCCAAACAAGAATTGTACTAACACGATCAGATGTTGGATCGAGTAGAGACAATTGTCGTTCAAATGGTCCAACACTCATTGATTGATGTTGTTGCTGTTGACCATGGTTAGACGAAGGGATTGATGTAAGACGTGTCACCTCCAAGGTAAGAGGAAATGGTTTTCTCGACATCCCTGAAATCTGTGATGGAAGTTTAACTTCGATTTCATTTTCATCAGTAATCGGCAAGAAAACATCAGTTCGATCTAGAACATGATTTCCATAAGAAGTGTATTCCATTGTAGTTCTATAAAAAAAAAGTAAATGTCAAATAGAAATGTCAAGTTGAATGAAATAATCCGGAAATTCGTTTTCTATTAATAGCTTGAAATTTATAATGAGCAACTTCGTTCTCTCATTAAATACGATATGAATTCTATTCAAGGTAATCAAAGCAAGAATGAGCGATGTTTTTCGTTTCGAATATGGATGTCCTTGTCGTTGATTGCAAAAAAATAAAAGTAAAAGCCTTTTCTCACCTATGTCAATAGGATGCAAAAGAAATTTTTTCATTCAGCTTGTATAAAGATATATTGCTTCTTTTTAAATAGAACAAACTTGACTGAAGTTGATGCTAAAAATCTGTACTGGTAAACAAACTAGTTTCTATTCTTATTTGTAATAAAAAGCAACGTATAAATAATCGTTTTTCTTTTCTTTTCTACTGCATGTAAAAGAAACAAAACTGGTTTCGAATCAAGTGCACACTTTGCTTCTATGGCTTATTCTTGTTTAAACAATAATATTCCGATGAAGAAAACAACGTTAAGATGTCATACTGTGAGCAACAATACTCGATCAGTTGATATGTTTTGTGCACAATTTGCTACAAATGCTGACTAAGGGTGTAGATATGGATTTATTGTCTTTACTCTCACTCACACACATATCCGTACTCTTTTAGAAAAAAACATAAAGTAAATTGCTCTTTGGAAATTGTAGAGCTCTTCATATTGTTAATGAAGAAATAAAAAAATAAATTTATCTATATCAACAAAACCACGGTTTTTGCATGGTCGAGTTTAGTCGTTCAATATTTTGTTTTTGCAATCCGATATATTTAAGTGAATGAGAACTGAAAAACAAAGTGTCACTATGAAATCTATCATACTCATTATTTTTTGTATTCATTTAAAAAAGGTAAGTTGATTAGGTTAAATCAAATAATAAAAATATATGAAAAATATGGGTGACAGTCTTTACTTTATTCATATCCACATCTACATCCATCAACCTTTTTATAAAATCATCAAATGTTTTAAGACGCGAGTCTTCAAAGTTTTGAGCGTGTAAAATGAAAAGACTGTCCACACCCACACCCAATTTTGTGTATGAAGCATATGTGCTTTTCAAAGATTAATCACTCATTTAACTTTGACCCCTTGAAAAGTGCTTCATTCATATATTGTTCTTTTGTATAGTTTCTGCATCAAATGATAGCATGTAATTGGTAAAACAATATGAATGACAGAAGTGTAGAATTAGTTTCGAGCATAAAATGTCAACACTGCATTTATAGAATAATTTTCAAAAAAACATTCATTTATTAATATGTGCTCGTATATATTCTTTCTGTTTGTCATCGAGTCGAAAAGAGTCTTTCTCCAGATCAAACTGTTGACTTGTACCGTAGCCAGCAAGATACGCATTCAATTTGCTTGCTAGAGACTCATTCAATTCAATTGATTTGAACAATGAGTGTCGCTTGAGATAGTGCTACGAAAGAAATAAAATATACAATTTTTAAATGAAAAACGAAAAACAGGAATTCCATCTAGCTGATTATTACCTCCTCTTTCTAACCATGCCTGATTTGTTTCGAGTATACAACTAATCAAGGTGAATGTTTCATCATAGACAGAACACCAAGAATGAATAAATTTCTTTTGAAGAAAAACGCTTCTAAGAACTCTCTTTAAGATTTATTTTGAAGGTAAATAAATTTTATCAAACATACAACTGAAGACTATTGTCAAGTCTTTTCAAGAATAGAATTATAAGCTTCATACATCTTTGTCAACAACTCTTACTTTTTGGTGGTATTCTTCGGCTCGTGTGAAATCTTTTATCTTGTCGATACGTGTTTGTAACGGACGTGCATAATGTCGCTCTCGTTCTCGTTTGCTTTCTTCTGCCTCCAGACGCTGTTCATCTGTGTGATAGAATATTGCCGATGCATATTGTCCTTCGCCGTACTGACTTAGTGGATCGTGCCAACTCCAAAATGCTTTGAGCAGTTCTCTATATGTGATACGTTGAGGATCAAAATCTATCTGTACACATTCTGAATGATTACCAAGATTTTTATATGTAGGTGAAGCAGGTTTTGTACCGCCACAATAGCCGACACGTGTTCGAGTAACGCCGAGCAACGAGCTAAATTGTGCATCGGGACACCAAAAACAACCGAGCGCAAACGTTGCATGTGTCGACATTGTATGTATGCATAATGACGTGGCAAATGAAAGAAGAAAAATGGCATGAAATTATACATGTATTCTCACATGGCATCACCAGTGAGAAGAGAACGTGCAGCCTGTGTCAACAAAAAGAATCAGCAAGACTCTATCAACTTCACAATCGAATAAAAAAATTCTTATTTCTGATAATCAGAGTGTCATTAGATAGCCTTAAGATTTATTTGAACTGAGAGAAATAGTTTCGATCAAGCATATCATTTCTTCATTGCAATCGCTCGAACAATATACCACAACTGTGCTTTCTTTTTTTTCAGAAATATTTCGCTATTCCGATTATAAATGTATAGTTGAAAACATTTTTTTTCTCTTATTTTTTGATGATAATGTCATCGAAATAGAGATGAAAAGGAGATGTCCGCATTTCTATTGTCAATTGGAATAGTTACATGAGTATGATAATACAAAAAACAAAACAAGTAGAAAATCAATAGAGTTCGCAATCATTATTGTTCATCAGGTTGATCAGTATCGTTGAACTCCGATTGATTTCCAGTCCATATCTGGCGAAATTTAATCAAAAATAAATGATTATATAAAAAGTAATTAAATAAATGAATACTCACAGTGACATTATCGCGGAGTAGCTGCATGATAAGAGTAATGTCTGAAAATAAATGGAGAAAATAATCAGTTTTATCCATTGTTATTGATTTTTGTTCTTACCTTTGTAAGAGTCTTCAGAAACGTAATCTAATCCAGCTAAAGCAGCGTCAAAAGCCTATGACATTGATATTTCGATAAATAAACAAATGAAAGACATCAATTTAAACAAACCTCTTTAGCCATACGACATGCGACATCTGTTTCATGAAGGATTTCATGATGAAAAACTGAAAAATTTAGAACAAGACCAAGACGAGTTGGATGTGTTACTGTCATTTGATCTATAGCTATTTCAAAACCATTCTTATAGGTATGTTTCGATTCTTCCGCCAACTCTGTATAGTAATCAAAATCAATATACATAATTTGTTTTCGATTACAAATCTATACGTTACTTTGTCGTTCACTGCCAGTAGCAACTTCAGCTAAGTATCGATAACAGTCACCTTTCATCTTCAAATAGAATACCTGTGATTCAGTTGCTGTCGCTTTTGGAATAAGATGTTTATCAATTAATGTCTAAATTTAGTAAACTTTGTCTCTAGAATGATGACTTACAACATCGATCTTACTAAAAGTTCATGACAAACAACTTTCAATTCATTCTCGATCTTCTGTCGATATTTCGTGGTCAATTCCTGCTGCTGTTCAGTACCATTAGCTTCCTGTTCAATACTTGATATCGTTCGCCAAGGTGATCGATATGTGCCAATCACATTCTTGTAAGCAATCGAAAGCAAATTGCGTTCTTCGATCGTTAATTCACTATTCGATTCAGCAACTATTTTCATAGCATTTACCATGTCAGTATATCTAAATGAAAACTCATGTTTTTGAATCGAGCACAGTATGTTTAACAAATATGGTACCGCTCAGCTTGACCAGCTAATTTCGCGAATTCCACTTGCTCATTCATATTTGTCATGATTCAATGAAATTAATCGTTGGAATAAAAAGTATGTGAAATAGATTCTTTACCAGCCAGCCAACAGTCAGAAGACACAGTTAATAAAAATGTAACTAGAGAGCACAAATATGCTAATACCCATTGTAAGAGGAACTGGGCTATTTATACTGTTCCTTCTGCACAATCTCTCTTTCTCTCTTTCTGCATAACGAATATTTCAGTGTGACGTCACACAGAGGCGAATGACGAAACCTACGCTAGTTGTCAAACAGAACAGAACGATCGTTGAATTAGTCATTCAAATTCACAGAACGAACATCGGACGGCACACAAAACATATTGTACGATGTAGCGTCATTACTTAGTAACCAACTGCAATAGATTTTATTTCGACATATAACAGAAGAGGGCACCAGTGTAACATCCTTTTTAATGTAATACCTTTACAACACTTAGTCATCATTGAATGCACTACTACTGATTCCATTCAAATAGTTTCTCTGTCAGTTTGACCGTCATTTTTCTGAAGCTTGTGAAAAACTATGCCTATTCAATGTATAACTGGTTAGAATAGGAACACATACTTCGTTTTGTTTTCAATCTCACTTTCATTTTTGCTCTGTAGAGAAAAAACAAAACTATATCATTTATTTTCATTTGAGAATACATATCCGTTAGCCGATGATAGTAGTATTTTAATTTAATCTATTTGACATTTGAGTGTCGAAAAAAAGAGATAAGTATAATTCATTACGAAGAAAATCAAGTTGTTCACATGTTGATATTAACCTCATCATTTTTTATCGTTCTCGATATACAACCAAGTTCAAAAAAACTTGCACAAAATTGAATTTTTTGTATAACGATTTTCTTATCGTTAGAAAGTAATGAAAAGTTTAACTTTTCCAGGGATATATGTACGTTAGTAACACTACACGTTGACTATATAAAAGCGTGAACTCTTTTCTTTTTAACACATAAACATTTAATCATGACATCATCTACTGATTTGAAAAAGCATCATATATCATTATTACATTATTGCAACAACGGTATACGATCTGCTCGTGCTCTCCACCGTGAAACGAAGATACCACTAAGGACTATCTATTACAATATAGATAAGTTGAAACAAATAAATTCACTTAAACACTGAGGAGGAAATGATCGGCCCATTGTCTTATGTCCAAAAGAAAAAAAGCTATTGGTCAATATATTCGACGTAACAACGAAATTACTATAAAAGAAATTAAAGAAAAATTATCAACAGCTTATCGGTCATCAAAATATTGATGAACTAAAACTTTTTTTATGTGAAGAATTTAAAAATGTTGATGTTAATTTTGTAATGACTTTTGTGATGTCGATGAAAAAAAGATGTTTGTCTCTTATTGAATCTAAAGACGAACGAATAAAATATTGAAGTATAGTGCTAAATAGTACTCGGCATAGGCTATCAGCCAGTTATGGAAGCAACTTGAGAGTGACTTATATATGGGGATATAACTGAATTTCAATCATCATAGATATTTCGTATTATCATTCGTCTGATTCTTTCCATAGTGAATGTTTTAAAAGAAAAGATTAAACTTCTATTATGTATCTATGCTGAGATATATACGAAATTCTTATTTATACCAAAATAATTACAAAACATTACAAGTTCAGAAATTCAGTTTTTTCTAATAGTTTCATTTAATTAAGTTTATTCACTGAAATGATATGAAAAATGAACAAAAACGAATATTACCCAACAGCTATCTTGAGAATAAAAGTAAGATTGATCTATGTTATATCTCTAGAGGGTTTAGTTGTAGACATAGATCTATGTCTAATCTTTACCTGCATTAAAATATTCCTTTATTGAAAAACATTACAAAAATTAAATCGTATTATTAATGATTATGATCAAATTAAACAAATAATTAATAAACAAGAATAAGATCTACATAATCTTCCATTAATAAAACCAATTGAAAAAATTCTATAACAAGCAAAAGATTGTAGATAAATTGTCATTAAATATTCATACAGATTTTTCAATGATATTGAAAAGAAATCGAATGATCTATCTGAACAAATAAAACAACTTCATATCGAAAATGAATATAATGCAATTAATAAATATCATTTATTAGTCAAATTTCAGTTATTTTATCAAAAGGTAAGTTTTTAAAAAATTATTTCAGGAAGAATAATTAAATTTATGTTAAACAACTATAACACAAAGAAAAGTGATGATGAAGACGATAAAAACAATAGAATTTCATTGAATCTCAGAAATTATTGTTTCCATCTATTGGGTGTGGGTGTATGATAGATATAATATTCATATATACAGCTGCCCACACTCACACTTACACCCTCTTCGTTTTCAGCATAAGTTAGAATAAACCAATAAATATTATTATTTAACGAAATGTTTTATTATATTATTTGGAAGTATATAAATAAGATAACGAAAACAGAAAAACGAACAGACTATAAGAAAGAGCTGTTGATCGGGATCTGGTGGTAGTACTTTGCGATGTTGTCGTTGTAGTTTCTATCGTGAAACTTGCACGCGTGAAAAATGAGCATAGAGTTTCATTGCTACTGATTTCATTACATGCTTCAATGTACACTAGATGTATGCCTGGTTGATAACCAATTGTCATCTCGTAAGATAGAACTGTTTGTGACAGATTGGCATTCAGCAATTTAGGATATACCGTTAATTGATAATAATAATCAGGTCCAGCAGGTTTTAAAGGAGGTGACCAGGTTAAAAGTACACTAGTCAAATTCTTCTCAACTGTAAGATTTTGTGGTGGTGATGGACGACCAATCTCTGTTCGATATTCTCTTTTTAAATTTTCGACAACTCCATCACAATTCAATGTGAAGACATAGGATGTATACGGGTCAAGATTCATCATTGGCGCGATGGCAATAGTTGTTGAATCATTTAAAAAGTCTGCAGGATGCCATTTATCTGTGTCGTTGATTCTCACCTGACATGAATATTCTGGTGATGGACGATCCGATACTTTGATCCAGAGACTATTATCATCGATAATGAATCGAAAAAATAAAAAAATCAAACGAAATAGTTAGTATAAACTTACAGAATAAAAGTATCATAGACATAAATTGTATCTGTGGCATTCTCTTCATCAGAATATATAGCACTAAAATAATCGATTGTTGTTGCTGTCATCACTTGAAAGATTGTCAGCAACGGTATAAGAAAAAGTAATTGATATTGTCTCATCTGCATGTTTCTTACGTGTGGTAAAACAAAAAAATAAATCGAAATAAATAGCTGATAAATGAGTAATGCATTCTCTATCCTTCTGATAAATATCTGTGACGTCAATTTTAAAGTATTTTGATAAACTTACGCTGCATGAATCATACGATTAAATTACCGTTCTCTACATAAGATACGTCAATAAAAAAACGTATGACGACTTTCACTTGCAGAAAAACGATGTTTGAAAGAAAGGGTATTAGATATCATATTCGTCCTTCATATACACTTATTCATCAACACACCAGATTTGTTTTGAATAAATAGAGATAAACTCTGTTACTGTGTAACGTGATGAAGTAATATTAATCATACAATTATTTTTCCAACCACCCTCTAAATGATTTATATCTTAATTATTTTATGAATAACTTTGAAAAGAAGGGTGTGAATGAGAGGGAAATAATCACACCCACACCCACATCCTGTAACCGTGCTTAAACCCACTCGCATGATATTATTTCATTTACTTTTCATCGAGATTCATTGCTCTTTATAACAATAATGTTGATGTTTATCATTTGTTTTGTCATATTTTTATGGAAAGTAAATTGTACAAGTTATATACACAAGTAGAAAAGAGAAAGCCAGAAAGAAAAAAATAAATTACTGTCAATTCAATATTCGTCATCATTTTCATACAAAATCATCATTCTTCGTCTTCTTCATTCATTATGCTTCTGATTTTTGAGACGGCAGAGGATCCCAAGTTTATATAGCTGGCTCTTGAGGTGATAGATGTGTATCATCGAAATGGACAGAAGGATGATTAGGTTGAAACCGCACAGTAAATACTTTAATTTTTTTAGCAACAACAGGTGATGGTTTATTCATAGATGCAGGGACCTTATTTGAGTCGTATCCATAGTCCTTGTTCATCTGAGTAACTGACGGTTGTTTATCGATTGGTTTTGAATAATCAGCAACACGCCCTTTACCACCAAGACAACATTGTCCACAACAGTAACAACAACAACAACAGTCACAACATCCACAACAGTCCTCACATTCATCACAACAGCAACAGCAACAAACTCTAACATCACCAGAACAGATCATTGCCATCTTGTTTGTTCGCTAATCAATTTTTTGTGAAGAAATAATATAATAAATTAATCAGTATTTATCTATAATTCGATTTCTAATATATATGGGATAGACGACGGGTTTACTGTAGGCTTAAGAAAAAAAAAGAAAAGTTTTTCTTTTATCGTTTCATCATTTATATGAGCATGATAAATAAAGGATTTGCTGTAGAAGTAAGGAAAGAAAAAAAGAAAAGTGTGGGAGTGGGTGTTCTCTTTAGATCAACAACGGAAACTCCCACTCCCACCCATAAAAACGAGCTATTTACAGCGAACATTAGTCATTATCAATAATAAATGCATGAATATTATTCTATTTAATAAAGAATGAACAAAAAGACATTGATCAATGTCTTTTATGTTCTAATAACATAGATTTAATAAAAATGAATATTTTCTGTTAAAAAAACGAGCTTTGCTATATTATATAAAAGGAGAAAAAGATAAATACAATATAAAATCATATATAGACAGACGCTTGGAAAAGTTAAGAGATGAGGAATATAATTCATATGAGCATATGCCAATGACGTATTTATATCGTGCCAATAAAATCTCATGCGTAATTAATGGAGTGCTTCTATAAATGTAGATGAATAATATATGAATGATCGATGAAAGACAATTTATTTTGAAGAGGCATTACAATAACACGGCCATTAAATTAATCATGAATCATGTTTTGTTTTTTTTTGTTTTACTAAGATTGACTTCCATTTTCTAGTCACTTCATATAAATATAAAACAAAAATAGACTTGACTAAAAACTCTTTGAGGGTGAGTGTGGGGGTAGATCTAAATATTTGATATACATAGAAATCATATCATGCAAAGCAAATAAATGATTCAAAGTAGTTTTATGAAGTGAGTATAGCTAAAGAAGATTCTACTCTCGAAGTTGAAGTGTATTTGAAAGTACATGTCGAGAAGGTTCGGAATCGTTAAATTGTTCTTCCGTTCTTCGATGACAAAAATTCCAATACAACGTGATCTTTTTTCCAATTGATGTCGAACAAAAATGAGCGGAATAGACAGTCGATGATCTTACATAAAGAAGAAAACTGAACATTTGAGGAGCGAATGAAATAAAGAATGATATGATAAATGGACATCTTATAGCCATAGAACTAAAATCACGACAAATTATCATATTTGAAATGATTATTTGTGGTAAACAAAATAATTGAGGTAAGATTGTTATTGCCGGACCACAAATCAATTCAATATTCTCGTGGATAATCGTTTGAAAAAAATTCCAACGAACTTTTGCTTTCATATACCATCCTATTGTTTGATCGATGTCATCAATATTCAAACGAACTGGATGTGCTATAAAAATATACTTAGTCGTTAGTAGAATTCAGTATCAGCTAACTTACTCGACTCATTTTCAATAGAAACTAGAAACAAGACAAAGCTCAGTTTAACAATATCTTCAAATAAAATCTTCTTACCTATGACTTCATTCGTCTCTAGTGCAGTTTGAATGTTCGTTGTTGGTATAGGTGCATTGGAATCTATGATACATTTATGATAGAAAAAGATAATAGAATAAAGTAAAATTAGAGGAGAAGGAAGAAGAGTACTATCTTTATCTTTTGTTCACACTCACTTACTTGATTTTCGATTAGCCAATAGTTTTTGTTTAGCAATCAAACACATGATACCCGTAGTACAAAATATATTAATTAAAAGTGGTAAAATAGTATTGATGCAATTGTTAACCAAATTGAGATACATCCAAAATGGATGAGAATAAAATATAACACATATTGAACTATTCTTAGCTGTTTCCGTATCAATGATTGAGGTATAAAAGTGAATTTGTGGTGCATTGATGAGTAATATGGTGATGGTTAAAATAACCATAATCCATTGAGGAACGTAAGATTTTTTCAACCATGTTCCTGTGATACACCATGCAATATATAGACGCTCGATGGCCACTGTGCTCATCAACCAACAAGACAGTTGACTTGAGCTAATTAAAGCAAAAGGCAATGCTTTACATAAAATCTTGTTGATTGTGATGTTTATTGTTGCTATGGATCCAGATATACTCAGTACTATATGAATAATTCGAACAACAAGAAAAAATAAGGTCAACTGATTGACCACACTTCCAACCAAAAGATAATTGCCGACACCACTTCTTAGAAATTTTGATCGATAGAAAGTCACAAATGTAAAGAGATTATTAAAAGCACCGATAACGAAAAAAATACATGGAATAATAATTGCACTATAGAACGCTGCCTGCTGTGTGATTGTCGTAGTCGATAATAAACCATGCTTAAAGACTTGTCCAAGAGTAAAAGAATAGTGTTCTGAACTATATTGACATTGACGACCGTAGTGACACGCCGGACATAGACATAGATAGTCATTCTTTTTCTTTGAATCTCCTTGAACACATCGTCCGTTAGAGTAACACTGGTTACATTGATCAGATTTATGATTATAACCAAAACACTCAGTTCGAGAACGATCGATTTCGCAAAAGCACAGGTATTGATCGTCGAAGAAACATAAGAGATCCGGGTAAGACGAGTTATCACGACATATGTTGTGATATTGATATACTAGAAACGAGAGGAAAAAGTAGAGAAAATGTAAAAAATATTTTCATAAACCAAACCTGATATATTCATAGAGATATCTGTAATATTTAAACATGTGTTCGTATCTTCTAGAGAAACTGATAAATTGATAAACTTCTTCCCGATCATCAAAGATAGAAGAAAGATTTTCGGATATTTCTTCTCTCCATTTGAATAACTTCGTACAAGTATGATGCGGGTGTGGGTGTGGGTGTGGGTGTGTGTGGGTGTGGGGTGGGTGTGGGGTGGTATGTTTGTGGGAGGGCATGGGTGATGAAGACACTACTAAGACCCACACCAACACTCACATCCTTACCGAATGTTCCTATGTGTGTACCTCAGCCACACTAGAAGTATTAATTCCTACAAACTATGTGAAATTACATTGGAGAGTTTCCAAAAAGGCCGGAATTATATCAGAAAATCAGAGTTTTAAGACTAGTATTGTACTTTGAAGAATAACTAGGATGCTAATCAGATATAAAATACTCGATAATATTGACTCAGAATCATAGATCCGACTGGATCCTGTAGAATCTTATTGGGCAGTTTTGCTCTAAATATTGGTTGTTATCTGAAATAGATTTCAATGAAATCTATGTTATATACTTCATGCTGAATTTGATTCGAAGTCACTGACACAAACCGAAGGTTTCCAACTGGATATATTTCTTCCACATTCTATTCGCTCTCATCATTTTTACCTCAATAAATACGATGTTTTTCGTCGATATGCAACTATAGATTATTTATGAGACAGTTGATAAAGTTTAGAGACATCAGAACAATCGAGTTTTACGACTACAATCTTCCAAACTAAATAATGTTTATTTCAGACTGAAAATTTTTGGGATATCATTTAGTTTCTAGTCTTTCTTTCATTTCAATCCAGATCTTATCTCAGAAAACTACCAGTTGATAGACAAGAAATTATATATTGTTGTTATGTATTATGAGATCTCTTAGTAATCAATAGTGCAACGATTATCGTCACTATAAATTAGAATAAATATGTAGTCGAAAAAAAAATAAAACTATCTCTTACCGTGTATTATCTCGCACAAAATGAAATAGCAAAATGTTGTATACTTCACCTTTATAGCCCTACTTATTGAGAAGGACGCAAATTTATTGTTATCGGTTGTTAAAACAATAAAAACTTTTATCTATTCACTTCTATTACAATGAAGAAGTCGGTCAAATTCATCTAACGAACAAAAAAGAAAAAGAAAGAAAGAAAATCTCCAAGTAGTAGGGTGTGGGTAATGTTGCGAATGAGATATCAACATATTACTCTCACACTCCTCTCAAACACAATATCTAGTCGAATGAAGAATATGACTGAGTAATAGACCATTTAAATCAATAAAAATAATAATTTGATGAAATATGAATCACATAATCAAGAATACAAAAGAGAAAAGGTACCCTATATTTTTTTGTATAGGAGAATGAGTAAAATCGATATCGCTATATTATTATATCAGTACACACATTAAATTTTTATATGTAAAAATAAAAAAAATGAAAAAAATCAGAAGATCTTGTATAATGCAATTATGAAGTTGTTATATGTAAATATAAATAATAAATGAACGTGAGTGTAGACAAAAAGAAACCGAACACACTCACACTCAGAAAATTAAATTTAAATTGAGTTATCGATTGAAACTAAGTGTTTGAAATATATTTCGAATAAAAATGATCGAAAATATAGATATAAGTAAACCGATTTGTTTTTGTGCAATATAAAACTTGAAAATTTCTTTTATGAGAAAATATAATTGTAAAAAAATAGAAAAGCAAATAAATGACACATAACGTGAAATGTTTTGTTTTGAGAAAAAAAGTTTTTATCATTAACTAAGCCGACGACAATAGTTCTTATTTCTCGCAATCAATATTCATTCTTCAGTCCAGTCACATTCAACAATCTTCCCTTTTGATATAAGAAACAAACGAATACATACAAACAAGTTGATCAACATATGTAATGAACTCGATCAAGCTGACGTCTACAAATATGTTTCTATGGTTACGATTATAAGTCGTTTATATAATGTTTGCTGAATCTATCTTCTCGAATTACATAATTATACCGATACTTTTTATTCATTTTATTTGCAAAGAAAACACGTTGAACTATCGTCAATTAGATATTTATCTCTTCTACAGAAATAATTCAAAGAATGACTATGTTCATAATCGATCGTATATTATCATAAACCAAATTGTATTAATATTTGTTTATGTATTTGCTACATCAACACTATCACTTTTTTTCGTGAGATAACAGATGCTTTATTTGGACCATCCCTTGGAGTGTTCTCGGTGGATCTATTCGATATTGAATCTGAGTTCATTAGTAGTCCATTGTTAAATTAGTAACTTTCAAACGAAACATAAATTTAGATTTGAAAAAGATAAAAGTGATAAGAATTTTTCTTTATTTGAGATTCTATGTTACGTATTAAAGTATAAATATAGAAGAAACAATGATTAAGGAAATATAATTGATTTTCCAATGTCTTTATGTCTACAGAATCAAACTTAAGAGTGAGCTATTGATTAAAAATTGAATTTTTAAAATGTTTTTCATAGATAAATCATTTAGTAAGGGTGGGTATGTCTTTTCACTATGTCTCAATCACACCCACACCCACACTGTACACAAGAAGAAGGCATATATTGGCATCTACAGAGAAAAAACAAGCTGAATAATATGTAAGACGTAATATAGATAATTAAAGAATAAGCAAACGGTCAAAAAGCATGAGAAAAATCACCAATTGAGAAAATTAGCATCGAAATTTGATCCGTTGAGAGCGTGTAACTGTCGCCCTCGCTCATCTTAATACCCACACTCAAGAATTGCGAAAAAAGATTTTTATAAAAAAAAATGACGATCTGGCTCTCCTAAAAGAGATTGATTAATGAGTAATATTCTCAATTTATGAGTAGAATGTTATTTAATAGATAGAATTAAGTTTGTGAATTGATTTTAACAAGCCAATAAAACACTAACATCGTTACTCCATTCATTTGTGACAATAATGTCGAGTTTACCGTCATTATTAACATCAATCACGACCAAATCTCGTGGGTTGTTGCCAGTTGCGTAAGTTGTTTGTGCAGTAAACGTACCATTGCCAGTGTTGAGGAGAACGCAGGCATTGTGACTCTTATAGTTCACGACAATAATGTCAGGTTTGCCATCGTTATTAACATCGACCACTACCACATTCAGCGGGTGGGTTCCAACTGAGTAAGTTGTTTGTGCAGTAAACATGCCATTACCTGTGTTGAGAAAAACACTGACGTTGCTATCATCAGAGTTTGTAACAATAATGTCTGGGTTGCTGTCGCTAT